>LPNX011002862.1:18760-82699 GCA_001517045.1 Pseudotsuga menziesii | reverse complement strand
GAAAGAACACCACCAATTTTAAACTAAAATTAGATCGAAAAGAATGATCTAATTCTTAGGACCCGCCTCCTGCCCAAAACAGGGGTCAAACAAGAAATCCCATGGCAGGCATGGGATATCCCTGAATGACAAGGGGCAACCATTGGCAAGGCCATCATAGGAAGCCTTCAACAAGGAGCCTTCATACATACTGAACCTCCTCGTAAAGCTGTTACTACTGTTGCTTCTAATGAAGGTAGCACTTGGGTAGTTGCCATTGAAAAGCATGAAGCTGCCATCTTCACAAAAACCTAAAAAAAAACCTGCCCTAAAACCTTGCAAAAATTCGAAAACTGCAAAAAACACACACCTTCGTACCGCGACACTGAGAGGATAAGGTGTAAAAGGGATAAGATAGCAGGAGTCGAGTGGTTTGTGTTTTGACAAGATTTAGATATTTTTCTTCCATTTATATGGACAACTATATAAACATATAAAACTTGAGGGCTATTTAGGAACGAGATTCGTGTTTGTGTCTTCATCTGTATATATTATTTGCTTTTGTTATAAAAAATGGGATGTTTATGGGATAAGATATGATTAAGATGGATTTAAGTTCATTTATGTTTTAATTTTGAAGTGGATTAAGTTTTGATGGTTTTAACTTGTTAGGATGGGTAGCTTTGTTGAAACATTACTTTATCTTTCATGGCATTAACTTAGATGAAACATCACTTTACTTTTTATGTCATTATCGATGATATGATGAAACTCAAGGTGGAGGTCTGGTATCTAAAAATTATGGTAATGGTGGGAGTAGCATAAAAAAATATTATGGGTGTTACATTATATAGAGTGCTAACATGTCTCATATGAACGAGATATTCACTATTTTGGGTGGATTACCAAGTTATGTCAAACAAGCTTAGTTACAAATTTTATTAATTTGTTAATTTAATATAGGGAGGATGATTGCAAGCATGTATTTTATTATCACAAGAAATTATTGGAGGACTAGAATAAAAATAAAAAGCATGAAAAGAAGATGGCATTGATCATGGCTCATTCAATACATAATATCCACTACTATATCGTTCTTCACCACATCAATATCATGACCAATTCAAATCGCATGAAGTGTATCTTGGGATGTTAGCTCATTAAAGGAAAATTTTCTCATTGGATAGATCCTTTCTCCAAGAATTTGACCTTAAATTTTATACATGTAAACATAAGAAAGCTTTGTCCCTCATTGATTTCATCCCTGACTTCCCTACCCATGTAATCCAGTGACCACTCAATAGTATTGCTCCTGACAAGCATATTTTTGTTATAGCATCGAACGACCCATGTTATGACATTATCTTGAATTACCTTTACACACTGAGCTTTGATCCACATCTCTCTCAAGATGACCATCAAGACATTCATCATTGGTGTCCTTGTTACCTCCTCCTTAAAGGCAGCATGTATCAATGAGGAGTTGACATCATAGTATGTCAATTCCTAACTCAGAAAGAGGTCAAACAAGTTCTCAATATATTTCATGGGATGCTTACAATGACCATTTATCAAGAATGGCCATCACCCAAAAGATCATTTATGTGGGATATTTGTTGGCTTTCTTTTCACATCACTACATTCATGAGATTAATCTATGCAAGAATTGTCAAATTATCACACCTAAAACCTAAGCACAATCTACTCCTCCATATCCCTGTATTATCATTATTAACATTTTTTGCAACTAAGGGATCAACGTTATGGAATGTCACCCTATATCCAATTGTGACCACAAGTAGATTATTGGTCGTTACCTAATTTATCAAATGGTTTAAGCAATGTTAAAATTTTTCAACACTTCTCTTACAACCACCCACATCTTCCTCAACCACATCATCACTTCAAAACCAAAAATCCACCGACCAATTAAAGGCGTCGTCGCTTAAGCGATGCTTATGAGACTAGCCATCGCTTAAGCGACACTTATGGCCATATTTACGAAAAAAAAATTATCCTTGTGATTTTTGGTAAGTTTAAAAAAAGAAATCCATGTGCCGTCAGATTTTGGATCGAAATGTAGTAGTGACGGTCAAAGTATCTACAAACCCATGATTAAATCTTGTAAAAAACAAACTAAAATACCCAACACATTATAGGTTTCCTTATTTACGCAGGGTTTTTCCCTTATGGGATTCCTAGAATTTATTAAAACATCACATATAAACTACGAAATAGAGCTATGCTCATTCCCAACAAAATTACATACATAGACATGAACTGCACCATAAAAGTTAAATTACATCTACACAGGTTGTGTTGCAAACACAAACCATGGGCCATGTTCTTATGGCTTCGCGTAGAAACATAACCAAATAGTAATGAGCAATGGAACTGTTCCTATTCCATTGCTGAGTAATCGCACTATTTATTTTAAGAAATGCATTATAAATTGCAAAGCCACATTACAAACACAAACGAAAATCCCATTAAGAGTCATTTAAAAACCCATATAAAATGGTAAAACAAACACACAAATCCAAATATATTTTAAACTAGTCAAAATATCAAATTTACAAATTATAGAGCCATGCAAAGGATTTACGAAGTCGCATTTACTCAAATTCCCAAAATGTTTCGAGTAAAACCCCAACATCCAACCAAACAACAAACAAATTAAACCATACATTCCCCAGACCAAAGTTTCAAAATCCTCTGATAAACCAAAATGAGTGTAATGTATGGGTACAAGCCCATTTCCATTCCCAAAACTTACCAGGAATTGGTTGTGCATGCAACTCAATATTTTTTCCCTCCCAAATGAAGAGTAGCCTCACTCTTGTCACTTGCACAACAAAATTGAAATTGGATCATAAGTATGTGAATTCAATTGTAAACGAAACTAAAAATGCAAAGGTGAAAACATGCAAACAATGCATACCTGTCAATGAGTTCATGGAATGTTGGTTGCACAGCATGGATGCGCAGCTTCCACCTGGAGCATGATACCTCTCTCCAAACAACAACAGAGACAAAATAAATGACATATAAACTTGAACGAATCACATAAGGCAGACATCCTGTGAAAACAAAGGTGCATTCAATTCGCCAACTTGGCCACCACCTCCATGAAATTTGAAACCCATAAGTATATAATGTGGATTCACACTTTTTGCCACCACTTTAAACCCCATCACCATAAGTTTGTAAAACCCTCTCTGTAATGTCCCCAAAATTTTGAAAATAAAAAATAAAAAAATTATTAGGCTAGTAGAAACTACCTATGGTGGACATTATTGAACTTGCGGAATATAAAGTACACTAAGTGTACCACTGTTTCATCGTAAGTTTTTCTTACGTTCTAGCTTCTTACTTTCTATTATGATTATTACTGTGTTTTACATTATGATATCGTAATGTTGATTACTAAGCTATCCTTATGTTTATACATTGTTGTGTATGTGTAGTTACTTGATTGTATACTTCGTTCATTTATGCATATGCTTACTTGGTATTTACATGGTTCTAACTTAAGTTTGTTTCTGGAACTAAAATGGGTGGAGTGGTGGGACTAGTTCTCCCATGTGACTACTTGAGAGGTATAAGTCTCTATTTGTCTAGAGGGCTTACTTAGTTCTATTGAACTAAAGCACTATTAACTTGTTTACATCCAGATGTACTTAGAAAAGATAAACTCGTTACGTAAATCTGAACGCTTGATCATTAATACACCTTTTCATTGTTATTATTGAGTTTTACAGACTTAGGATGGTGGTAGGGTATTCACCACGCTTAAAATCTATAGTGTTATTTTTATCGACTATTCTTATCCTATTATATTTATTACATGTTCATTTCATTAAAAGTATTAACATATATTTTATTATTCTTGGCAGGTTTATAACCTTGGTTAAAGACCGATTCTTGATTTTATAAAAACAACATTACCATGGCATATTTCATATGCCATGGTCCTTGGCTTAGAGCCTAAGGAAATCAATAAGCAAAGGTTTTAAGGCTTAGATCCCATGGTTAAGCAATATATATGTTAAACATTGACCTTGTATCCAAGTTGGGGTGGTAATATATGGTATAGTTTAAACCATGGAGGAATTCGTTAATACAACACAGAAAATATAGGGAAGTAGGTTTGGGTTTTGCTAGTGGCCAATAGGTTGACACCATTAAGGTGCATTGGGGAAAGTGGCATCCCAACATAGGGTTTGGATCGAATATGGGCTTGGTCATTTCATTTTTTTTGTTGTTTGTTCTCGGCTTTACAAAGTATGGTGAATATAAACTCTATTTGGATGACAGGTATGGCAGTCATTGTGGTTATTGCAGCATTGTATTGGTTTGTTTCTTACTATGGACATCATACTTCTCATTTATGTTGTCATGTTGTAGTTGCAGATCACAAGGGTGGCGAAGAGGGACCTGGTTCGTAGATTTGGAAATAGACCCTGGAAAATCCATACCTTACAATAATCCTGCTAACAATATTTCACTTGTCACATCTCGGCTTCACTATTGATACTGAGTTTGATTTCATTCTGGTTGGGGTTTAATGGAGTCTGGTTTCATTAGCACTCTAGTTTCTATGCAGCAACATACTTGGGATTTAAAGTGGGGTTTCGAAAGCCTTCAAGTCAGAGTTTATAAAGACTTGGGTTTTTGTAATTATTATTTTGTTTGGTAGTGGAGCGAAACTTAGTGCCTTGGTAGGCTCTGTGTATAATTTTATTGATGGTTTGAAGATTTAAAACAGACCATGGCAGCACCATTGCTTGCAATGGTGCAAGGCTGTAAGCAATTGACTGTGTAATTTTTTTTAATGTATTAAGAACCAGAGTTGTGAATAAATTATGCCTTTATGATTGCAATGGTTATTAAAAACTGGACTGTGTGTATTTTTCATTTGTTGTGAGCATTGGATTATTATAATACTGTGTTTCATTCCTAGGTTATTATATATGTGGCATTGGCCTTCGTTGATTGTAATGGTTAAAATGATGACCTCCCACGCCTTACATGGTGTTAGTACTCTCCATCGTGGTTGCGATAGAGAAAAGGATTTAAACTTATAGTTGGGGTTTATAATGGATAATTTATGTGTTACGGTTTGTTCATTTATTATGTAATAGGGTTTGCAATATTGTAGAGTTGTAAATTCTTTTAGTGGAGAGGGTTGAGCCCATATATTTGGTGCATAAGCGTTATAAGTTTTATAAGGGTCTTACGACCTCTATGTTGATATATTTGTTTGAGAATATAGCCTACATACAAACCATGTATAGCGTGGCTCTAGGTAATAGTAAAAAGACCTCACAGGATTCAATCCTAGGTCATTTTTTTTATTGAGGGTTTATTAAAAACATTTCTATGCATAAACGTTATTATGATTGAGCACCGTGTTTTTATTGCCATGGTTTTTATTATGTCCTGTGATTTGTCTTGGATTCCCACTAGGGTCAATACTACGATCTCTGTGTATCTAAGGGCTTTAAATGATTGGAGTAACGATTTTAGGGTTGTAGTTTTAATTGATGGTTGTAAATGAATTATGTGGGACCTTTATAATACTTAGATAGTTCGATTTGTTTACTTAACGCCATGGATTTATATTGTTGTTAATAAATTTTTTGTTTATATTTTGTAGATATAGATAATATCTTGTTTATAAAAAATGTGGACCGTTGGAGGGTCTCGATTACTTGAATGTTAGAGGATTTATAATGATGATTCTTTATACATACCTGGTAAAGGGCTGGTTTTTATCTTAGATTTAGTGTGGGATGTTTACAATTTGTGCTTAGATGTAATTATTATGTTGTATATTAGATTTATAATTCTATTTCATAACTTGATAGTATATTTATATATTTACCAATGGTATATTGGTTATATACTAGTAGTATACTAATTAGTTTCTTGTTATTATAATTAGATGACACTAAATTAAATCTAGGTCTTAAATGAAGCATAGATATGGACTAGCATTTAATTGAGCATGACTCTGTTGACAGATGAAATATGTTAGTAGATTATATAGGCCAAAGAATAGCTGGGTAATAGATCTGAAATAAAACCTAGTTTATAGGAAACACAGTTTAACAGTAAGAATAATACATAAGTAAAAATAGGGTGCAAAAACCTTGATGAATAATTATACATTAATTACAATTGCATAAGTAAACTAAATGAATAAACCTTGGATAAATCTAGCATAGGAAATAAATTACAGCCTAGGGTTATTATTTAGAATGTAAACCCTAGAAGATGTAAACAGAAAATAAAAACCTAGGGTTAGAAAATGTAATGTAAACATTTGAATAATATAGCTAGCATTTAGTCTAGAAAATGGAATAGGAAGTCTAGGGCTTCAAACCTGTAAATTGAAGCTCCTTTAATGGTTGAAACCTGCACACTCAAATAACCAGCATTAACAATTCAAAAGCAGACTATGACCTCTATATTAGATGATTGAATCATTTGGGAACTACCACATTCCACCCAACCATGACACAGAACCATTCTTGGTTTCAATCCAGATCCCCTCGAGCTGGTTCCAACATGGAAGTATCTTAGAGCTGCTAAGGTAAGGTTTCCTAGCTAGTATATCAAGTCTGGATCAGTTATCCTTTTTCCCTTTAGGAAAATGTTCTCCAAGAATTAACTTGAGAAAATAAACAGCCAGAATAATGACTCCCCAAAAGATAGATCAACACCCCAAGCCTTTCCTTGACTTGAGACTTTTCATTCAAAGGGGAAGTTAAATCAAGAAATACTTCATTTCTTAATTTAACCCTTTCTAATTTAATTTGGGTAATTTTTAATACTTTAACTTACGAACTTTTGAACTAGTTCATAATTAGACTTTTGTAGGTATTGTACTATTTATTATTTTTTAATAATAAATAATAATTGATGGATCTTTTCCTTCTTTCTTACATTTATTTATATTATTACTATATTATTTCTTTATACATACCATGTATAAAATACATAATAATATAACATTTGTTAACTTTTCTCGTTGGGTATCTTATACCATGATCCCTGGACTTAATGACACTTATTCATTAAGGTCAACTAGGTAGATGGTTAGGTCTACTAAGCTAGGCAACTCTAAACATCCTTGCATGTTGGATTCCCTCGTATAACATGGTAGTTCTTCAATACTTGATGAGAATATAGAAATTTGAAATTTCATTTAATCATTTATAAATAAGTATGATGAGATCAATATTTTTCTCCAGTCGTTTTCACTTGAGAATTATTAATTATTTTCAGTAACCCCTAGCACTTACCAGAGCCCATACTCAACGCTAAAAACAGGGAGTTACAAACTTAGTGTAATTTCAGAGCTCTTTGATCAACACTAGTTCTAGGATGTACTTTTACGATACACCTAGGGATACAATGGCCAAGGATCCAATGTTCCATAGCTTATGCTCAACATCAATATGGAAGGCTCCATGTCTTATTCCCAACACTTCCAATTATATTTTCATGTGTTCCAGAGCTTCTCACTCAACACAAAACATTAATTATCCATGTTCTCCAGAGCTCTTTTCTCAACACAAAACATTAATTACCCATGTGCTCCAGATATCCTTGCTCAACACAAAACATCTCATAAATTATGTGATTCAAGGTCTACTTACAACACAAACAAGAATATATATATATCATCAATAGTTTTCTTATGCCCAATATATAAAACAAATCATCATGTTCATATGTAGTGGGGTCTTCAACCCAATATATCAAAATAAAACATCAAGATAACTTCATAATCAATAGGCTCATGCCTATAAGTGTTAGATCCAAAATTCGAGATATTACATTCTCACATTGTGTTTTACCTAAGTTTTTAGCATAGTTTCAATGGCATAGAATATGCCATAACATAAACCCTCCACATTGAAGTTTAAGCATACAAGATATTACAACCAAGGTTTTTAAACCTTCATCACATCGGTTTTAAAACATGTTTAGTATAGCCCCTTTTACAAAAGTTACAAGGTATAGGCTAGGATTAGGACCCTTTGTCCTCTTTTAAATTTTGAGCATAGGAATAGATTTTCTTAGGTGAGAATTGTTGTAGATGTTAGGAAGTTGTTTTTCCACATTCACAAGACTAAGTTCACCAATGAAATCACTTGAAGAAGAATATAAAAACATGCATTAGTTCATTATGAACTAAGTAAACTCGTAGCATAGGAACCTTATCTTTTCGAGTGGACCTTTAAGTAATAGAACCCCGACACTCCACCCCTTGAGATATAGAAGTAAGTCAAACTCTTCTTAATGAACAATAAACAAATTAAATACATGTAAAATGAAAGTAAGACGTAAAACAAAGTAAGTATCGCCAATGTCAGTAAATAAGATAGACAGGAAAAGTGATCTTATAATCACATGAAAGTATAGAACAACAAAATGTTGACATCATCATCATTCAGGGAAAACACATGAGGAAAGTAGTAGACATAAATTAGGTTATATATGTGTGTTTACTTCCCATGTTAAGTAATGGATCTGTTAGCACTGGAAATTGACCTAAGGTTGTGAAGGTTTGTTCCCCGGTAACAGCAGAACTACTTTAAGAAAGGGAGTTGGATTCTCCAATTTTATAGAGGGATCTCTCAAAAATATGAAACAAGGCCATATATATGGTCACAAAATGAGTATCAAATTATCGGTGGTTGGAAAACGAAACAAAGATACATTGGGCGATGGAGTCAAGATATCAAGTATACATGGCGATATGCTCAGGAAAATGATCAAAGGAGCAAGGTAATGCCTTGATCACGGTCGTTATATTTGGGTTCTGGTGGTATAAGTATAAATATGACAGTCCACTAGTGTAGAACACCACAGGGATGAATTCTACACCATCTTTGGAAGAGATATTTTGTGAATGTCGGAGACAATGGTAGGAGCATATGATTATGAATTCCCAGCCATTATACACTAAGTCTATGATATGAAGAACAACACAATGTAGAAGACAACAGGAAAAACATACACATGAAAGGAAATAAAATCACAGACTGCGATTGAAAGAAACAAAAGAATTCCTGTAAATGCATATATTCAGCAGATAGCTCTGAAACTTGTATTAATTCAAAGGAAATTACAACAGTATCATAAGTTCAAAAACAACCAACCCTTTCTCCTTTTGCGATGAGGTATATTTATAATGTCTTGGACCTCTTGGACTAACATTAGAATCAAAATTTGTTACAACTGAAGAACAACTACTAACAAACTCGAACGTGGCATATACACCACGATTTACATAAGATAGAAATAATTATAGACTAGTTGAAAAATAGGCTAAAATCATTTTCTTGTGTATCTCGGCTGCTGACATCTATGCAAAATATGAGAGAGATGAATGCTAATAGGTATTTCTTTAAGGAAGAACTCTTTGTGATGCATTCCTAGCTGGATTTGAGGCTGCATATTAAATTGTTTTGATCCATACAATTGAATTGACTTCCATAGATCATGACCAAGAAAAATAGAAAAAACAATGTCATGTGCTAATACTTTGAGCTTCTTATTCTCTGTGTATGATAAATCAGGCAGGTGGTTTTAAAATCAGCTAATAAATCGAATGAACTAGCCAATTTGTCAAACACAATGGGGCCCGATAGGGCATGCTACATATCTCCAAATTTACTGTGGCCATCCCTACAAAGGATTAATCTCTCCAAATACTCTTCATGAGTCAACAAAGGTCCCATTTCCTCCCAAAATAAAGGAATCCCCTTGCTTACCAATGTTTTAAATAACTTGATCACCTCTTGGACTTTGTGGCCTATAATATCGATCTTGGCCTATACCATGTCTAGCATCCTATGTTTTCTCACCACCTTTCTGTCTCCAGAAATGATAGTAACTCTATTTGGGATATCATACCTGCTGGCTTGTTCTTCTGATAAGTTGCTTAGAAAATTGATACCATTATGAGTTGTCCCCGCAGATCTCTTGTGCAATTCTCCCTTTACTTTCAAAACGTTTTTTCTAGATACTTCCAAGGCATCCTCTTGATTGGAAATGAAATTTAGATAAGGTCTGAAATTTTCGGATTCTAAGATTATTTTATCCCAAATCATATGCCAGCACCCCTGCAGGGAAATTTGGCCAGTCACTTGCTTGTTTAACTTGACATTTTGTTCTAGCAATTATTGACATCTTTCTGTTAACTTCTTCATTTCTTCTTCTTTTTTCGAAGCCATATCTTTCAAATTCTTATTCTACTAATTTAATCCTGTAAGATCCACATCCCTTAGTTTTACCTGTGACATCGCGTTAGATAAGGAGCTAGTGTCTATCTCCATACTAGGTATAGTGACTGGAATTTCCACTACTTCTCCTTTCTCTTGTAGCTCCCGTTCCTTGGCTGATAGGTTAACCTTTAAATTCTCTTCATTTTCTTTTAGTAGCTTAACTTCTTTCTCCCATTATTTCTCTTTCTCCTCGAGTTTCAAAAAAAAATTCTTGCAATCATTTAGCTCGATATTCAAAGCTTCTTTTTCCCTCTCAAATTTAGTCAACCCAACTGTTTGAATGAGTTGGGTAGAAGGGATTTTCAACTTCTTCTTGAGCACATGAATTTCTCTTTCTTTCTCTTCCAACAACTTCTAAGCCAATGCTCCTTTATCTTCTTGTCCATCCACCTTTAATGATTCATCTTGCAACTTTTGAAATTTGACCTTTAGAGCCTTATTTTCAACTCTTACTTTCCTCAATAGATCTTGAGTCTTAGTTTTACTAGACTCTATCTTGGACATCTATAAAGTATATTTTAGCAATATGGTATTCAGTATATCCTCAATTTCTCTATTGAGGTTTATGATATCAGGAGTATGAACCTACCCTAGGTTCACCCTGATCTCTGAAACTTTATTTCCCATTGACACATCCAGGCTCAGGGTGTATGTAGTATGATCTCTCATGGTGCTACCCCTGGCCCAGGTAACTTCCTTATTTCATCATATAACCTCACTGTCTCATAGAAGGTTTTATCGGCCATCTCTTTGTGTGTATTTAGCAAATATTCTTTAGAAGCATATTTGCTTAGGGTCTTCCCATCAAATACATACTCCTACAGTTCTAACCAACATTTTATGGGTTATTCTTGTTTCTGTTTTCCTTTTCTGCTGCTAACCTCCTCTAGCCTCTCATACCCCTTTTCCTTACTTGCACCATCTGATGTTCTAGTTCCATTTTATGCTTTTTGGGAGTGATGGCAGTGTGTATATCATTAGTATCCATGGGTTCTTCATGGTCTCTCTTCTTAGTACTTTCTGAAAAGATCACTAATGACGCGACATCTCTAGCCATTGAGACTATGTTGCATAGGGTCACGGGGAATGAATTTTCCCCAGGCAAGGATGAGGCAGAGTTCTATTCCATGTTGAAATCCTTTGTGGTGTGATTAGAATAATCATCCCAATTCGCAGCTTCCCTGATTCCATCTATCTCTATGTGTTTAAAAGGCTTATTCTTATTATCCTATCTCCTTTTGGAGATCACCTGGTGTGGGTCGTAGTTTATGGTCTCTCCCAAAAGGAATCCCATGTTCCTGAGTAGATTATCAACAAGTGGTAGGGATACTCTACTTTTGACTGTGTATGGCCCCACCTTCCATGGAAAATTTATCCCTGAAATTTTCCTAAAACTCAGAATGTGTTCTTCTTCAACAGTGAGCCTCTGCATCACCAACTCCAATGAAAAAATACTGACTATCAAAAAGGCATCGAGGATATATGGTTGATGTAAAAAACTGTACAGTCTTATAATTGTTTCAAATTCGATCAGAAACCAATCTCCCATCCTCTTATTGGGAGATATTTGCATCATTTTCTTCATCTCAGGAAACACCCTAGGCAATCTTTCTTAGAAGAAGAGGCCATATATCTCTACCATCAAGAGGTTCAAGAATTCACAGTAATTCTTGGTTATGACATCAGTGATTAGTAACCCTGGTGCCTGTGAATTATCCTCATTGTAAGATAAGAAAACTTTCAATAAGAAGGATTGAAATCTAAACACTTTGGTGTTGTGGAAATTAACTAACTGAGAATGAATGTTCTCAACTACAAACTCATCAAACTTAAGACGATAGGATTGAAATGATTTCCTGGGGAGTTCAGGTTCGAATAGACAGGTATCTAAGACAAACAGTAGACTCAACAACGGTTCCATGATATATCCATTAGTATCTAAACCTAGGAACTGGTTGGCTAATGTTATGCACCACTTGGTTTCTTCATTAAATAGACTTAGGTCAATGGGGTAAGATAGAGTGATAACTTCATCGTTAGGTTTTGAAGAAGAATTCAGCAAGGCTTCCCTACTTTCGACTATGGATTCTTGAAAAAACTACACAATATTTTCTTCCTTGTATGCTTGGGACATACGGACAAATTCATCTGGGACATGGAGGGCTTTATGAATGTTGAGGGATTAAACAGGGAAAAGGACTTTGGACTTGGACCTATTCATGATGACTCCTTCAGTGGAAGAAAAATTTCCTCCACACCACTCAACAAAATCGAGGAAATGGGGGGATTGGTTAACAAAGAAAAGATGGAAAAATGACTTAAAAACACCACAGTTATCTCTACCTTGGTCCTTAAGAACTTCCCATTTACCTTTATCCACTTCAACTACTTCACCCAATAGAATAGTATCAAAGATAATTGCATCTTCATCTATGAAGATTTCTTCCTCCTTCCAGCCACTAGCCCCTAATTCTTCATTATGTCCTACCTCTACTACCTATATCTCTTTTGGTGTATCCATTTTCAAAAGTACAAAGTAAGTATCAAGGAGCCTACCTTGTCACGTAGCACTACTCTTTGATATGTCTGCACTGGCACTCTACACATAGTATGGGTGTTCGCCAATCTTGAAGCTCTAGAAAATACAAAACCCTTTTCAACTCCACATAGACACCTTTATAGTTTTCTATACTGTGTAACTCCCATGCGCCTCCGTATAACCTGTTCTGTATATCTTTTTCTTTTCAATATGAGTCATTGATCTATATGACATCCCTGCCAAAGTTTCAACATTATCCATTTGTACAGCTCGATTTGGGGGAATCCACATAGACCGTCAATCTCTGAACTATCCTCATCGGGTTGTTCATTCCTGAGAACTTTAACATTCTGTTGATCCCTTTTCCTTCAATCGATTGAACAACTCCTAATCACAGAATGTCCCCTATCCATTGATCAAGATTGATCTCTCTTTGCAACCATCAATCTTTGTAAGCCTTACAAGTTTTCCCACATTTGAAATCCTGACTTCGTCCGTGCTAGTTTAGATCCCAAAATTTACCATGATCGCATATCTATATCTGCCCTTATCTCCATCGTCCAATCACTTCTCCCTTTAACACATTTCACGATTTGGAAAAATTACTTTAGCCTAGAATGTTCACTGCATGGAATTTTTTAGCACCATTGATCTAGTGTTGGATCAATCTCAACTCTCCAACACTGCTTCCATTTAACATATTTCATGAATCCCAAGGCAACATTTTTCCTTGCACCTCCGACCTACGGAATCTTTGTCCTCTATTGATCTTCACCTCCTTGGATCTGACCCGCTGATTCATGACTTTCTTTACCTTATTCTTGTCACTGCTTACTCTAAAGGTGAAATTACCCACCACCGTGGATTTGAAACCCCTTCATCATCTAATGGTCCATCATGAATGCTTCATGCACCCTGGATATCCTAAATGGAGCCTTCATGGTATTTCTAATAGGGTCATTTTCCAAAATCTCCAGTAACCCAAAAAAATTCAAAATATGGTGCTAACAGCTGGATCCACAAGGGATTCTATCCTCCCAGTGAGGTAGCAAAGAACCCCGTATACCAGTAGTCGAATCCATTGACAACCCCAGTCTTCTATTTTATTTATCTCTCTAAAAAGAAATAAACTCTGACAAATGGTTATGTTCCTGATCTTAGGGCCTTCTCTGTGGTCTTCAAATCTTTCTGGATCACCATCGGTTCTGGTTGAAAGAAAAAATATTTACACTATGATACACAGGATTCTCCCTCTTACTCCAAATAATGCTTCAGGAATCTCCCATTCACTAGGCCTCCTTCATACTATGACCCATCTTGATATTGTAGTATAAAAGCATTGTTGCCCCTGTGCGCTGCAATTAGGTATGGGCCTACCCATACGTGGTCAAATTTACCATGTTTCGCTTTGTCCTCATATGGGGCATCCCATTTTAACACCAAGTCACCAACCTGAAAAACATCTTCCTCTACTTTTCTGTCAAAGCTATTCTTCATCTTCTCCTGATGTATCTGTACCTTATCATATGCCTTATCCCTCAATTCATTTAGCTCAATAATATTGTTTATTCTCCTTTTCATATGATTTGGTTCATCTTGTTGGTCCTATAACATTTTCATAATTGGCACTACTGGAGATGCTGGAAAAATCACTTCAACTCCATCCACCAGTTGGAATGGTGACATCCTAATAGCCCTCTTTGTGCTGATTCTATCAGCCCATAAAGCATATTTTAGCTTTGTGTGCCAAGATCTTTTATTTTCTTCCAATAGTTTCTTAATTAACCTCACCAGACTTTTGTTAGAATACTCTTCCATCTCGTTTCCTTATGGATAATAGGCAGTAGAATGATTTAGGCTTATGTGGTACTTATGGCAGAAATTAATCATCTTCTTAGACTTAAAAGTAGGTGCATTATCTGATACAATTCTTTTGGGACACCCAAATCTTGCTAAAATATTATTCTCCAGGAAGTCAATTATCACTTCTTCTGTATCTCTCCTAATGGGCGATGTTTCAATCCATTTTGTAAAATAATCAGCTACTATTGAAATCCACTTATTTTTCCCTGAAGAGTTAGGGTTAATCTCTCCAATGAAATCTAACCCCCACTGCTGGAAAGGTGCTTCCACTGATATGGGGTTGAGAGGGAGTGAAACCACTTTCCTTTTTCCATCAAGAATTTGGCACTGATGACACCTGGTGGTTTCTTTATACACATCTTAAAACAAGGAAGGCCAATAAAATCCTATTCTCAGAATCTCATTTGCAGTGACTTTCCAAGGGTGATGTCCCCCACAATCCCCTTCATGGAACTCCCTTTCTATTTTCTGAGCTTCATTTTCCAGGAGACAGTTCAGCAATATACCACCTGGATCCTTCCAATATAGGTGCTCATCTATGACACAAAATTTCGCAGCCTTCATCTTCACAGATCTAGCTCTTGTTTTTCTTAACCCCGCAGGAGGTTATAAATTCTGCAACACATAAACAATATCAGCATACCAAGGAGAGATAGCAAAATCAGGCATCACTTGCACATCTATGTCTAATGGGTTTGCTTGACTAGCCAAACAATTCAACTACAGGGAATCACAATGAGAATCAGTCATGATTTTAGCCAGTCCCTGTCACTTAATCAACTTTGTGGGTTTGATTTCTATGTCATATTCCAGAAGTACTACAATCCATTTGGCTTTTCTCCCTTCCAAATTTGGCTATGTAAGTATACTCTTTACCACACTGCTAGGAACGTAGGAAATTATATGGGACTGGAGAATGTAAATCCTAAAATATTTTAAGGCCTTAACCAAAGCACACGCCTGTTTTTCCATTATATCATATTTTAGTTCTCCATCTCTTAATATCTTACTGAAAAAGGATATATGATGTTCCTCACCTTCATCGTTCTTCAGTAACAAAACAGCTGCTACAATGTGTTATCAAGCATATGAGAATACTAAAATCTCTTTATTAAAATATGGACTTACCAGCACAGGTGCTTCTGAAATGGCATGTTTTATGTCATTGAAAGACTTCTTAGCCTCTAGTGTCCACTTTATTTCATGATCTTTCCTCTGCATGTGGGTGATGTTCATCAGGATCTCAGCAAAGCTGGGAATGAATCATCTTAGGAAATTTACTTGTCCAATGAAATACTGTACTTCCTTCTTGCGTCTTGGCTCCTCTACCTTCAGAATGGAACTCACCCTTTCTCAATCAATCCTTATACCTTCTTTGGATATGATGTGCCCCGAAAGTTTTCCTTCTTCCAGAGAAAAATTTGAATTCCTTGTATTTAATTAAATTCCATACTTTCTACATTTAAGTAAGACCCTTTCCATATGTTTGATATGCTCCCTATCAGAACAAGAATATACAGTAATACCATCCATGTAAATCACCACAAACCTGTCTCTTTCTTCTGCAAAAGTAATATCCATGGCACGTTGGAAAGTGGCTCATGCATTCATCAACCCAAAGGGAATATTTGCATACATGAAGGTGCCCTAGGGTGTGGTGAAAGCATTTTTCTCTTGATCTTTGGGTAGTACCTTTATCTCATTGTAACTTGAAAACCCATCCATAGTAGAAATTCTTTCTGAACCTACCACTTTTTGCAATATCTGGTCCATCTTTGGTAAAGGGTAATTGTCCTTCAAAGAGACTCTGTTCAAATTTCTGAAATCCACACATATTCTTATTTCTCCATTTTTCTTCCTTATGGGCACCAAATTAGCAACCCATTTTGAAAATCTCAGAGTTACAATTATTTTTGCATCAATTTTTTTTTTGATCTCCTTCTCAACAATAGGTAACAGCATTGGGTTGATCCTTCTGAGCTTCTGCTTGAATGGTTTTCACCAAACTTTATTGGAATAGTATGATGTATGATGGAAGTGTCATACTCTTTGAGGCCATCGTAACTCCATGCAAACACATCTGTTTGTTTCTTCATCAAGTTCACATACTCATATTTTTCTTTAGCAAGCAATTTCTTGGATAACCTTACCATTTTGGGATTGTCCTTGATATCATTTTTTTTTCAACAATGTCTTTAGCAGGTTTGACCTTAGGATCCCTATCAACATCGTTTTGGTCAAATAGTTTCTCTAGGAGAATCAGACCTCTGGGGATGTGATTACTCTTCAATTGGACTATATCTCTCCCCCCTAAGGAGCTTTTCAAATTTTCTATTTCGATAATATCTTCTTCATTTCCATCAACATCCAAGAGATTCTCGGAGTCATCCTCTTCACCGTCTATGCAGGTATTCATAAATTCATCAGACAGTTCTAAAAACCTTTTAATTTGCATGTAATATTTGAAAAATTTCCACTATTTGGTATTGATGGGTATGGAAGGTCTGCTCATAATGTCAACCTTGTATTTTCTTTTACCTGTCGTAGGAGTTTCAAACTTTCCAGCTCCAGTTTCCAGCAAATCTGCCACTGTATTCTCATATCTAGGGATCACTTGGACACTGTATTCGTTGAAATAATTCCCGAACATATCCCATACCTCATTTCTATAAGCTCTCATTCGATGATTCTTAGTATTATAGTTGTCATTCACCTAATTTATTACAAGCTCTGAATCTCCACAAATATGTACTCTTTTGGCTCCCAAATCCTTCAAAGCATGCAAACCCAGTAACAAGGCTTCATATTCTACTACATTGTTAGTACATTAAAAAACCAGCTTGTAAGAATAAGCTTTAAAATCTTTGATGGGAGAGATTATATATACACCAATGCCAACCCCTACTTTGGCCACAGATCCATCAAAATACATCTTCCACACTCCCTCTTCCTTCTGTTTCTTTTCCAAATCTTCATGTTCGCTTATCTCCATGTTGTCCTTTTTACATTTATTTGGCATGGAAACCTTTGAATCGAAAGGAGACACATCATTGAAAAAAATAGATGACCCCAATTCTGTATCAATAGCATACACATGATGAATTTCTAGTTGATCCTGGCTTCTTACCATGTAAGGTGATCTTTTTTTAGTTTACAACCACTTTTTTTCGTTTCAAACATGAATGGTAGCTTAAGACATATGCATCTACAAGCTTCCCTTCAACTTCGAAGTTCAATATCTAGACAACAAAATACCAAATTGGGGGGGGATATCATCCACAACAACATCCATGACCACAGTTTTGGACACCAAATTGTTCAAAGACATGACCATGTTCTTTATCAATCCCAAACATTTAACCCTCTGAGAATCAAATGAATACAGATATTTAGAGGGCCTTGTAATCTCCAACCCCAAGCTTTCTACCACTCCCTTAGGAATTAGATTATGTGAGGCACCTGAATCTAGCATAGCATTATGTAATACCATGTCATGCACATTTAAACTCATATAAAAAGGATGTACCTCTTCATCTTCACTATCCACACTATCAATATTAGACCCTAAGATAATAGTAGGGTTGTCGTCTATCAGTTCCAACATATCTGGGTGCATTTCTCCCTGATTACTGATCATTGTTGTTATTGTGTTCCTGTATTCCTGATTTCTAAGTAACTCATTAAAAGGAATGGAAATCTTTAGCTTAGAAATCTCACTTTGTAGATTAAACATGGTAGACATTTTATCTACATCCATAGGTTTTGTTTGTTTTGGTTCTTTTATTTTATGAGTTCTATCTTCGAATTCATCTCTCTTTTTTGTATTCACTTGACTGCTAGAAGGATGATTTGGATTTAGTATTCCTTTATTTATAACCACATCTCTACCCCTCAATTTTATTTTTCTAACATCATCTATGGTGTGCACATAACCCTTATGATATTGTAACAACTCCCCCTTTAAATTACCATCATCTTCTGGTGCAAACATATTATGTTCATCTTCAGTCTATTAGATTTCAGAATCCGGATCACCAAAATGATGAATATGGTCTTCAATAGACTTTGAACCATCATTACCATCCACATAATTTTCAAGGAACTGTGGTCTTATTGGTTGATCTTCTTGGTTCCTTGGATTCCTCATGACTCTTTGTCTATTCTGTAGGGGTGGGGGAGGAACGGCCCTTCTAAAATTGGGGTTTCTGATATGGGGTTCATTTTATTCCCTATTTGATGACCTAGCCTCCATATTCAATCTGTCCATTAATGTTTCCATGGATTTCAACATCATTTCAAACTTCACATCATTAGGTGAAGAAACAGCGGAAGTGGAGGGAAGTTCCTCTCTACCTTTCGTCCTATCCACCTCTGCAATTTGTTTTATCTTCCCACATGCCATAATCTACGTCTAATGCATTTGTAAACATAGCAGGAAGTGTATTTGACTTCCTTTCCCTTAACAACAAAGAAAAATAATTATCAAAGGCCTCGGCATAATGGAGTTTAACAGCACCAGGTGAAGGCTTGATTTCATTAGGTATTGAAATATAGACTCTCATGAACCTACTGGAAAACTCATGGACTGACTCAAAACCTCCCTTTTTGAGGTTATTGGACTGGGAAAGGACTTGTAATGGACTTTACTTATCATCCCATCTCTCCAAAAATATTGTTTGGAAGCCTGCAAATTTTGGGATAGACCTAGCAGGTAAATCTTTATACCATTTCTTGGCCTCCCCAGGAAAAATTTGTGCAAATAGTCTCATCTTAACATCATCATGATCTACTTCCACTAGGTCTATAAAATCATCAAACCTCCCTACATGATATCTTGCAAAGACATTCCCTTCTCCATCATACAATGTGATTCTTTGAGCATATTTCAAAGGAAGGTCATGCAATGCTGCAGGTAAAGCTAATGGGGCAGACCTGGCTATCGCCATTGTTATAAGTAAGTTAGGAGCGGGTAGTGCAAGTTGAATAGATGGAGGATTCAAAATGGGTTGGGAGCTGGGAAACTAAAATTTCTGAATAATAGGGGCAGATTTATTAGCTTTCTCTTAGGTCTCAAGGTTTAACCATAAAGCGTCAAGAACATATGATCCCAATCTACTAGGGTTATTCTCAGCATTCTTTAGGTCGGACTCAGATTTTGATTTTGACAGTACCTTTTCAACACTAGTTTCCCATTCGAACTCTAGTATATTATGAAAATATTGAGATGATGATGTATCAAACTGAGGAATATTCACTTTTTATTTATTTCTACTCCTAAGTATTATTTCTAGATTTTCCACATTGTGCAAAGTTTCAGTATTAGGATTACCTTTCATATGTACTCTCTTGAAATCCAGGATGTCTCACATAATGCTGCTCAAAATGAACGTGGAGTCTCCAGGGAAATGTACAACCTTCTTGTGAATGTAAAAACTTCTTTTTTCCTACATAAATCTCCTTCTTGAAACTTTGTAATCCTTTCCGTTCTTCCCAAGGTTGATATGCACTTTCATCCCCGGCAATGGCACCAATTTGTTAGCACTGGAAATTGACCTAAGGTTGTGAAGGTTCAATCCCAGGTAATAGTAGAACCACTTTAGGAAAGGGAGCTAGCTTCTCCAATTCCAGAGAGCGATCTCTCACAAATATGAAACAAGGCCAGATATATGGTCACAAAATGAGTATCAAATTATCGGTGGTTGGTAGATGAAACATCGATACATTGGGCTATGGAGTCAAGATATCAAGGATATAGGGAGATATGCTCAGGAAAATGATCATAGGAGTGATGTAGTGCCTCGATCACGATCGTTATATTTGGGGTCTGGTGGTATAGGTAGAAAGATGATAGTCCACTAGTGTAGAGCACCACAGGGATGAATTCTACACTAGCTTTGGAAGAGATATTTTGTGAATACCAAATACAATGGTAAGAGCATATGATTATGAATTCCCATCCATTATACACTAAGTCTACGATATGAATAACAACACAATGTAGAAGAAAATAGGAAAAAAATTCACGTGAAAGGAAAGAAAATCATAGACTGCGATTGAAAGACACACAAGAATTCCTATAAATGCATATATTCAGCAGATAGCTCTGAAACTTGTATTAATTCAAAGGAAAGTACAACAGTATCATAAGTTCAAAAATAACAAACCCTTTCTGCTTCTACGAGGAGGTATATTTATAATGTCTCGGACCTTCTAGACCGACATTAGAATCAAAATTTGTTAGAACTAAATAACGACTCCTAACAAACTCGAACGTGGCATATACACCATGATTTACATAAGGCAAAAATAATTACAGATTATTTGAAAATTAGGCTAAAATAATTTTCCTCTGTATCTTGGCTACTGACAGCTATGCAAAATATGAGAGATATGACTACTAATAGGTATGTCTTTGAGAAAAACTCTTCATGTTGCATTCCTAGCTAGCTTTGAGGATGCATATTAAATTGTTTTAATCCATACAATTCAATTGAATTCCATAGATTAGGACCAGGAAAAATATTGGCAACCATGTTATGTGCTAATACTTTGAGCTCTTGTATTCTCTATGTATGATAAATCAGGCACTGTAGTGCAGGTGGTTTTAAAGTCAGCTAACAATTCGAATGCACCATCCAATTTGTCAAACACAATGGGGACTGATAGGGCATGTTTCATATCTCCAAAATTGTTGTGGTCATCCCTACAGAGGATTAATCTCGCCAAATACTCTTTTTGATTCAACAAAGGTCCCATTTCCTCCCAAAAGAAAGGAATCCCCCTGCTTACCAATGGTTTAAATAACTTGATCACGGCTTGGACTTTGTGGTCTATAATATCGATCTTGGCCAATACCATGTCTAGCATCCTATTTTTTCTCACCACCTTTATCACTCTGGAAATGATAGCAACTCTATTTGGGATATCATACCTGCTAGTTTGTTCTTCTGATAAGTTGCTTAGAAAATTGATAGCATTCTGAGTTCTCCCCCCAATTATATTGTGCAATTCTCCCTTCACTTTCAAAAAAAAAATTCTGGCTACTTCCAAGGCATCCTCCTGATCAGAAATGAAATTTAGATAAGGTCTAAACTTGTCGGATTCTGAGATGATTTTAATCTAGATCATATGCCAGCACCCCTGCAGGGCCATTTGGATAGTCACTTTCTTGTTTAACTTGGCATTTTGTTCTAGCAATTCCTAGCATCTTTCTATTAACTTCTTCTTTTTTTGAAGCCATATCTTCCAAATATTATTTTGGTGCTTTAATCATGTAAGCTCCACATCCTTAGTTTTACCTGTGAAATCGTGTTAGGCAAGAAGGTGGTGTCTGTCTCCATACTAGGTATAGTGACTGGAATTTACACTACTTCTCCTTTCTCTTTTAGCTCCTTTTCCTTGGCTGATAGCTTAACCTTTAAATTCTCTTCATTTTCTTTTAGTAGCTTAACTTCTTTCTCCCATCGTTTCTCTTTCTCCTCAAGTTTCAAAAGTTTGGCCTTGCAATCAGTCAGCTTGGTATTCAAAGCTTCTTTTTCCTTCTCAAATTTAGTCAACTCAGCTGTTTGAATGAGTTGGGTAGAAGGCATTTTCAAATTCTTCTTGATCATGTGAATTTTTCTTTCTATCTCTTCCAGCAACTTCTGACCCAATGCTCCTTTATCTGCCTATCCATCCACCTTTAGTGATTCATCTTACAACTTTTGAAATTGGACCTTTAGAGCCTTGTTTTCAACTATTACTTTCCACAATAGACCTTGAGTCTTAGTTTTACTAGACTCCAGCTTAGACATAAGTAAAGTATATTTTAGCAATATGGTATTCAGTATATCCCTAGTTTCTCTATTGAGGTTTATGATATCAGGATTAGGAACCTGCCCTAGGTTCACCCTGACCTCTGACACTTTATTTGCCATTGACACAGCCAGCCTTGGGGTGTCTGTAGTATGATCTCTCACATTCCTCTACACTACGCTTGGCCTAGGTAACTACATTATTTCATCATATAACCTCACTATCTCATCGAAGGTTTTATCAGACATCTCTCAGTATGTGTTTAGCAAATCTTCTTTAGAAGCATATTTGATTGGGGTCTTCCCATCAAATAAATACTCCCCCAGTTCTAACCCAGCTTTTATGGGTTCTTCTTGTTTCTATTTTACTTTTTCCCTGCTCACCTTCATCTAGCCTCTCATACCCCTTGTCCTTACATGCACCATATATTGTTCTAGTTCCATTTTATGTTTTTTGGGCATGCTGGAAGTGTCTATATCATTAGTATCCATGGGCTCTGCATGGTCTCTCTTCTTAGTACTTTCTGAAAATCTGACCGTTGACAAGACATATCTAGCCATTGCGACTATGTTGGACAGGTTCATGGGGGAGGAATTTTCCCCAGGGAAGGATGAGGCAGAGTTATGTTCCATGTTGAAATCCTTTGTGGTGTGATTAGGATAATGATCCCAATTCATAGCTTTCCTGAGTCCATCTATCTCTGTGTGTTTAAAACGATTATTCTTATTGGCCTATCTCCTTTTGGAGATCACCTGGTGTGGGTTGTAGTTTATGGCCTGTCCCAAAAGGAATCCCATGTTCCTGAGTAGATTATCAACTAGTGGTAGGGCTACTCTTCTTTTGACTGTGTATGGCCCCACCTTCTAGGGAAAATCTATCCGTGAACTTTTCCTAAAACTCATAATGTGTTCTTCTTCAATAGTGAGCCTGTGCTTGACAACTTCCAATGAAAAAATCTTGACTGTCAAAAAGGAAGGGAGGATATATGGTTGATGTACAAAACCGTACAGTCTTATAATTGTTTAAAATTTGGTCAGAAACCAATCTCCTATCCTCTTATTGGGAGATCGATGCAGCATTTTCTTCATCTCAGGAAACACCCTGGGAAATATTTCTTGGAAAAAGAGGCCATATATCTCTACCATCAAGAGGTTGAATAATTCACAGTAATTATTGGTCATGTCATCAGTGATTACTAACCCTAGTGCCTATGAATTATCTTCATTGTAAGACAAGAACACTTTCAATAAGAATGATCAAAATCTGAACACTTTGGTGTTGTGGAAATGATCTAACTTAGAACAAATGTTCTTAGCTAGAAACTCATCAAACTTAATACAATAGGACCGAAAAGATTGTCTAGGGAGTTTAGGTTCAACCGAACAGATATCTAAGACAAACAGTAGACTCAACAACGGTTCCATGATATAGCCATTACTATCTAAACCTAGGAACTTACTAGCTAAGGTTATGCACCACTAGGTTTCTTCATTAAACAAACTCAAGTCAATGGGGTAAGACAGAGTGATAACTTTAGTGTTAAGATTTGAACAAGACTTCAGGAAGGATTCCCTACTTTCAACTATGGATTCTCGAAAAAACTGGACAATATTTTCTTCCTCTTATGCTTGGGATGTATGGACAAATTCATCTGGGACATGGAGGGATTTATGGATGTCGAGGGATTGAACAGGGCAAAGTACTTTGGACTTGGACCTATTCATGATGACTCCTTCAATGGTGAAAAAATTGGCTGGACACCACTCAACAAACTCAGGGAAATGGGGATTTTGGTTAATAGAGAGAAGATGGAGAAATGACTTAAAAACACCACATTTATCTCTACCTTGGTCCTTAATAACTTCCAGTTTACCTTTAGTCGCTTCAACTGCTTCGCCCAACATAATAGTATCAAATATCTCTACATATTCATCTATGAAGCTTTCTTCCTCCTTCTGACCACTAGCCCCTAATTCTTGATTATCTCCTACCTCTACTACCTCTATCTCTTCTGGTCTATCCATTTTTAAAAGTACATAATAAGTATCAGGGAGCCTACATTGTCACATAGCACTGCTCTTTGATCTATCCATGCTAGAACTCTACACATAGTATGGGTATTCTCCAATCTCAAAGCTTTTGAAAAGACAAAACCATTTTCAACTCCACGTAGACACCTTTATAGTTTTCTATACCGCATAACTCTCGCGTGCCTCTGTATGACCTATATCGTAGATATTTTTCTTTTAAATCTGAGTGTTTGATCTGTATGACCTCCGTGTCGAAGTTTCAACATTATCGATGTGTGCAACTCAATTTGGGGGAATCCACATAGACTGCCAATCTCCGAACTATCCTCATCGGGGCCATTCATTCCCTGAAGCTTTAACATTTTACAGATCCCTTTTCCTTCGATTGAGTGAGTAACTCTTGATCGCGGAATATCCCCTATCCATTGATCGAGATTGATCTCTCTTTGCAACCGTTCATCTTTGGGGGCCTTACAAATTTTCACACATGTTAAATCTCGACTCTGTCTGTCCAATCTCTTCTCCCTTTAGCACATTTCATGATTTGAAAAAATTACGTTAGTCGAGCACGTTCACCGCATGGAAAGTTTTAGCACCATTGATCTGGTGTTGGATCAATCTCAGCTCTCCAACACTACTTCCATTTAACATATTCCATGAATCCCAAGGCCGCATTATACCTTGCACTTCCGACCTATGGAATCTCCTTCCATTGTTGATCTTAACCTCCTTGGATCTGACCCATCAATTCATGACTTTATTTACCGTATTTATGTCACTCCTTACTCTAAAGGTGAATTGACCCACCACCATGGATTCGAAACCCCTTCATCATCTAACAGTCCCTCATGAATGCCTCATGTGCCCCAGATATCCTAAAGGGTTCCTTCATGGTATTTCTAATAGTGTCATTTTCTAAAATCTCCAGTAACCCAAAAATATTTCAAAATATGGTGCTAACAGGATCTAACAAACATCTCACCTTCCTCTCTTCTCTCACACTTTGATTTTCTTTCATGGATCATCCAACCATATTTTTACATCTTTTTCTGCCTCTATTTTCCTTCTTACAAGAATAACTAACATCGATGTCCACCTACACATGAGTTTGGAATCCAATTTGAATTTTAGTATGCCAGCTCAACCCTCTGTAAATATATTCTAGATTTCCTATGTCCCTTCTTGAAGCTGATGTCATCTCTATGGGTTTTCAACCATATTGATGGAGTGTTTGATGTAAATAGCATGGATTTTATGTGTTATGGTATTTGTAGGGTAACAACATGTTTTCCCTCATCATGCCACGATTTTCATGTGGGGAGTCTCTCAATTGTTATACATATGGATTCCCTAGTGCTATGGGTCTATTACAATGTATTGGTGATGGGTTTCATTGGTTTATATTCAATTTTTGTCTCTTGTGCATTGTCCTAATGTATTCCCTACATGCTCTAACATCGTCCCATATTCCCCTATCTTCTACTATGGGCGTCACTCCATTAATTTTGCATCATCGGTTATACTACCAATGTCGGAGTGGAGAAATAACCCTAAAAAATATGGCATTCATGAAGGACATGCTGTTGAATATCCGACATCAATGAATTGAAATTTGTTGTCGTGTTTCTATTTAATCTTACAACATGGTTATACTTCCGACGAAAAATTGGATGGATATCCATCAGATATTCGACATCCATGAAGTGAAATATTTGTCGGGTATCTGAAATCCATGTAGGAGACTCCATCAAAAATTCAACATCCATCAAGTGAAATCTCCATCGGGTATCCGACATCCACGAAGGAGAGTCTGTCAGAAATATGACATCCATGAAGTGAAATCTCCATCGGGTATCCGACATTCACAAAGGAGACTCTGTCAGATATTCGACATCCATGAAGTGAAATATCTGTCAGCTATACGACATCCATGAAGCAAAATTTGTCAAATTTACAACATGTATGAAGTGAAATTATCCATCGAAAATTCGAAGGTTGTATGTTGGAATTCTGATGAGGTTTTTTCATTGTCTAAAAAGCCAAAACTTGACCGACATTTAAAAAAAGAGAGGATTGTCAAATTTTTGACATCAATATGTCAAAAATTAGACATTTAAGTGGTCGGATTTTATGTTCAAAAATACTAGTGGGATTATGTTTATAGAAGTCTAGCCATGTGTGATGCACCTAGAGAACATGTGCATGTCTAAGTGGAGAGAGTTTGAATTGGATTGATAGCGATTTGAAGTCTTTTGTGGTGTTTTTGCAGGTACATTCAAAGATTTATTGAAGAATTAGTTGTTCTTGAAGGTGTAAAATGGAGAATTTATGAGCTTTGGCTCTCAGAATCATTAAACCCTTTAATAACCTTGATTGGAGGGAAGATATGCACTTTTTATTGTGCAACAAGTGTCTGTATAGGGTGACACTAGTACAAAATGAGAAATTAATGACTAAAAAAATGACTAAAATAAGGCTATAAATGACTATTTTTTAGTCGACGACTAATAGTAGCTAATTTCCACTATCTTATAGCTAATCATATTTCACTTATTCATTAATAGTTTGACTTATTAGTTATTGATTTAGTCATTGATAGTCAATGATTTAGTCACTAATATTCAATGATTTAGTCACGGATTTAATCATAGATTTAGTCATTGATTGCAACAATTAATGACCAAAAATACAACTAAATAAACTACTAGATGATAACATGTTAATGAATAAGATAAATATGACTAAGATACGGGAAATTATGTACTAATAGTCATATATATGCGAATTTAGTCATTTTTGTAGTCACAAATTTATGATAGGGAATGGAGAAATAGAACCACCAACCTCATGCCTATAATTAAGTAGGCGCTCTACCATTGAGCTATCATCCTTTAAGAAGTTTTTATTGCTTGACAATGATGATATTCAAACAAATTTATGATAGATAGCAATCTAAAAACTACATAATTATTACTATGACAACTTACCAGTAACTAGTATTTGTGATAAACTAATTCCTGGGAGATATGTACAATTTTCCCTATCTAGCATATCCATTCATGTTACCAAAGAGAACAGAATACCTTTTTGATGGATGTGACACCAATCAAGTCAACCAACTTACGGAATATATCTTGGAGTGCCTAAATATATGAGAAAAATATCATTATATGAAATCAAGCAAAGTAAAAGTCAAATAAGGTAACCAAACCTTGCCATTCATAAAATAATCTATCCATGACAATATAAAAATACATGAAAGTGAAAGATTTCCAGGGGTGACTAGAAAATATTCAGAAGATATATAATAAGAATTGAACTAAGAAGAAAATACACAAGCTATCCAAATATTCTCAAGTCGTTTGTTTCACAAATCCTAAATCTTTGATTTAAATTTTATGCTATTAATCACCTTCTTTCCCAAATGTTGAACTTGCAGACAATGTTTTGCACCTTCATGCTATTTTTTTTAATAATTGATCCTCTAGTTGTTAAACAAACTGATCAAGTTGGTATTGGATCATTATACATTGACACTGCATTTGTGCTTGCATGTCCTTGAGATTTCTTAAATGTAAATTTAAAACATATTTTCCCTCCTCTCCTCACTACCATTTTGAGAAAATACCATGTCCCTCTAGTGCTGGACCTTTTTCAACGTGAAGCTTAATATAAACCTAAATTTACAGATAATCATAGTTGATTTTAAGAAATATTTCTTCTTCTATGACATGCCATCCATAGTACAGGTTATGTAGATTACTTGCATTACTCTTTTGCATCCTTGAGTACATACCTTTTGCAGATATTTACTTGTAAAACTGAGCTAAAATCTACCTCCTAATATAGACTCAGATCTATTGTAAAAGTGTTGAAACAACCAAGAAAATATAAGAAATGCTCTAGAATTTTCATGCTTATCATCATGAATACAAATTAGTGAATCCACCTAGAAGAAAAAAATAAATACCATTGATATTAAGATATGTACCATTCGAAAGGAACTCCCAAAAAGCACATGCAATTTTAGGGGTATCATGCAACTTAAGCTTTCTGTTTCATTTTAAATGTGGTTAGCGTATTTTACCAAATTTGGAGGTTTTTGACTTGATAAAAGATTAGGTGGATGGGTTTAGATCCACTAGTATCACCAAGCACTAGTATTGATTTCCCTTGAGGTTTCAAGTAGAGGCTAGATGAGGATGCATATGGGGCTACTAATGATGAGGATCCCATTATAGGGGAGGATTTTTTTGATGTGTAGTTATTTGGTGNATATATATATATATATATATATATATATATATATATATATATGGAGGAAGAACTTGAGTGATTACATAAGGATCATGGGAATTAGAGGATAACTTAAAACTATAAGGGGGAAGGAGGAATTATTCATACCTCCAAAGAACAAGCGTCAATCCTTCATACTTCCAAACAAGTTCATGTCTAGATACTGCAAGAGATTTGAAGTTTTTCATTGCATTTGCAGAAAATCCACTAACTTCAATTAGATGACAAGATGAAAACACATGTTATCACTTATCAACCAATTTGAGTACACAAAATACACATAAATATGCCATCCATAAAATGAATGGCATAAATCAATCTGAGATTAGTAATGCTTCCCTGAATTCAACATTTGATGCAAATATAAAAAGATCATATAATTTCAACACAGTTAGTCATATATAGTTAGTTTAATTTCTATTTGATGTTCCCTCATGCATATACAATAGAAACCATGATTTGCATATTGTTAAATTATAAGGACTTAAGAAATCGTACCCTAACTATAAGAAACTTCTCGTTCAAATGTCCACAAAAGTGACACATATGCACTCTGTTACCCCTCATTGCATGTTTCAATTTCACGGTCTTCCCAGTCAAATAGGTATTAGGACGTCTACTTCATTTTCACTGAATCTATGATTTTAAACTTTAAAGAGCTTACAAATGCCAAAAAAATTATGGTCATCATCACATATCAAAGCAAATTTTCATTTCGTTATATGGATAAGAGATCAATACTGGAATTATAAGAGTATGCACATGTCTTAATAGAAGCACTAAAACAGATTATTGTAAAAGACCCTACATCTTAGGATGGAAAAAATTTGAGCTGAAGGCATGGAAAAAGTCTCCTAATATCAACAATCTATGGGCATCTTTCACTGTCAAGAACTGATGTTGGCTTACACTTTTGCATATCACTCTGAGCAAGGTTGTTGTCTTTATTATATGGGATATAGGATCATATTTCATAGTTGAAATACCTTTCTGGTATAAAAGCTTTAATATGTAGTGATGAGATTTGGTAGATTTTAAAGCAGCAAAAGAGTAAAGGCTAGACATATAAGATCAATTGTGAGACCTGTAAGCAGAGAAATCCTAGTTGAAGCATCTATCATAACTTGAATTTCACAATAGAAACCCAAAAAGAGAAGTCAACTTCTTATATAAACATTAATTATATGCATGTTATTTCTCACAACTAGTAGCCCCAGGGATTTTTATAACTTAGTCATATCTATCCACCTGCTTATTTTGTTCATAAGGTTGATTATGGAGTAGCTTCAGTGAATTTCTATCATGTGTCTTGTAAATGTGCACATGAATCCATCATTATATGGTGTTGCTTTGCTTTCGGAAACAAAAGGACTCTTGACCCAACTTTAGGGGTATCATGTAACTTAAGCTTTCTGTCTCATTTTAAATGTGGTTAGCCTATTTTACCAAAGGTGGAGGTTGTTGACTTGATAAATGATCAGGTGGATGGGTTTAGATCCACTAGTAGCACCAAGCACTAGCATTGATTTCCCTTGAGGATTCAAGTAGAGGCTACATGGTGATACATATGGGGATACTAATGATGAGGATCCCATTATAGGGGAGGATTTTTTTGTTGTGTAGTTATTTGTTGTAGATGTTATTTGGATATTGGAGGCAATTTAGGACCTTGATTTTTACGCATTTTGTTTCAAATATGTATCGAACTTTTGCGATTTTATTATATTCACCCTTATATGATCATGATATATACATGATCAAACTTTGTGTATTTGGTGTCTAATGGTTTGGATATATATATATATATATATATGGAGGAATAAATTGAGTGGTTACATAAGGATCATGGGAATTATAGGATAACTTACAACTGTAATGGGGGAGGAGTAATTATTCATACCTCCAAACAGCAAGTGTGAATCCTTCATGATTCCAAACAAGTTCATTTCTAGATACCGCAAGAGCTTTGAAGGTTTGCATTGCATTTGCAGAAAAGCTACTAACTTCAATTAGCTGAGAAGATGAAAACACATGTTATCACTTATCAACCACTTTGAGTACACAAAATACACATAAATATGCCATCCATAAAATAAATGGAATAAATCAATCTGAGACTAGTAATGCTTCCCTGAATTCAACATTTGATGCAACTATAAAAAGATCATATAATGTCAACACAGTTTGTTCAATTTCTATTTGATGTTCCCTCATATACAATAGAAACCATGATTTGAATATTGTTCTATTAGAAATACTTAAGAAATTGTACCCTAACTGTAAGAAACTTCTCTTTCAAATGTGCACAAAAGTGACAAATATGCACTATGTTACCCCTCGTTGCATGTTTCAATTTTAGGGTCTTCCCAGTAAAATAGGGATTAGGAAATCTACTACATTTTCATTGGATGTGTTACTTAGGGATACCCCCCCTTGAGTTCAAGGAGAGCCAACCTGAAGAGCAAGAAGGAATACTAAGGTGACAGTGGATAGCCTTCCTAAATTTTCAGAATACAATCTTCTTGATGTTTAAGACTTTACATCATTAGGTTTGGTATATTTTGTTGTAATGCCTTCCTATTGGGAAACGAGCTATTATGCTTGCATTCTAGTTTTGTTATTTCATGAGTGTCTTTACAAACCTATTTTTAGATTGTTGTAAATCTCTTTGTTCCATTGAGCAACTATTTGTTCCAAGAAATAATATATGATGCATTTCTCAATAGTATAAAGGAATAGGGTAAGAAATGATTGTGGAATTTTTGTTGATAGTTCTTGATGAAAATATTCTATCATGTAACATAAAAAAATGCAAAATATAAACATGGATGAGCAAAACCTGCAACCACTGTTGAGCACCCAATATGCAAGTGAATTACAACTAACATACAGAGTGTACAATATTTATTGTCAACCTAGGTAAGTCTTCTATTTAAAGGATAACATGCACAATATATGCTTAAACACTAAATTACTATAATTGAACAATCCTATCCTCAATTCGGCTACGCTCATCCCAAGAATTGACTTAATCTAGTTACCTTCTAAGGAATGCAATCACAATTACCTTTTGTTGTTCTCGATCTAAGAATGGAAAGATGAAAGTCACATCTAGATTACAATTGCAAAAAAAGGGAAATTTTGTTTCAACCCACTTAATGATTAACCCAACTATCTTAATCTGATTATTCTAGAAATCCAAAGACATAAATTGAACATTAGTCTAGAGATTCAAAATACAGAAATTGAGTTCAGTTGTTCTATGAATTCGAAGTACAGGAATGAAATTCTGCAATCATAAAAATAAGAGACAAGTTGCAAGGATTCATGGAAACAACAAATAAAATATCTAAGGATGAACAGAGATGTTACAGTTACCACACAATTTGCATGAGGAATAATTACCTACTCAGTCGGCTATCACACCATGCCACGACAGGTATCCAAGAGATGCAATCATGACACACTGTAAATCCACAACTTATTACAGCTTCCTACAAAGAAATAAAATTAACATAACCTCACACAACAAAATAATTGAAATGCCTAATTTAACTCAGCGATCCCGATGGAAGGCAGGCCCATCCTTCACACAGAGATGCTGGATGAACACATGTAAAAAACCTTTAGATTTGAAGTAACTCCTTGTATTAAAAGACAGACCGATTACACAATTCCTCCTCATAGCTAATACAATGAATTGATTATATGTTCAACAACCCCTGGTTCGAAACAATTCTCCATATTTATACAATGTAAATCATAACATCCTATCCCTATTATGGGGTAGCCATGAAGATCTCTGATCTTTAGGCACCCTAAATGACAACAGCTGTTACAAACGTGGCAAGAGGAAAAATAGGAAATATGGGGAAACTGTTAATTTCCCCAGGAGTGATGATATCTTCAGATCACAGCTATACATGAGCAGCAGCACACGATTGAACTCCAAGTCTGACACATTCTGTTATAGCTATCTTTGTACAGCTTTGACTGGGATAACACACTAAAACCACATTCCTTGGGTAATGGTAGGATGGATGGTGATTAGCTTGAGCGATGAATTCCCATCCTTTTCATAGCATGTTCAACCCGATCTTCCTGCAGTCCATATATCTCAAAATACCTTTATAAACCATCATATGTTAGTGCATTGAGAGATATGAAGCCTTAATTATCACAATAATAAGTATTAATAAAATAAAACAATGACCAATCATACCTTGGTGGTTTGAAGAGTAGAGTGGGGGTAAAAACTTTATTTGGCATGCTCAATGGAGTAGGATAGGACAAAAAGAGGTAATTAAGGGTGGCCAAAAGGGGCCATTTCTGGGCCCAACATCTCCCCCCAACTGCCCTGTTGGATGTCCTCATGCAACAACCTCTGTTATTCTGAATCTGAATCTTGCACTGTGCTCTGTTCATGGAGAGAAGAGAAGTTGTAGGGGAACTCAGACATTCCTTCTTTTTCTATGAACCCTCTGTGGGCAATCCAATATCTCCAGCATCACTGCTCCTCTGCCTTGGTTAGTGAGAAATCCATCCTGTATGGCTTTTCTTTCCACCAGGTGAGGGGAAATTTAAATTTCAGGCACAACTAATTAGCCCCACATTCCCTGATACATCCAACATAACCCTCAACCCTGGAAAGTGCCTGTTCAAAATTTCTAAAATAATAGGGGTCTATGCTCCTAAGTGTACGAGAGGCAACCTGCCATATGTGCTTACTTCCTTCCAATGTTGCTTGTTGGTGTATAGAAATATGGTTGGTACAGGTAGAAATAACTTCCTCCTATAGTTCCATTATGTGCCGATTCTAGATGGGGCATGAGAGCAAACTCCTGTGTCGAGCAAGAAAAATACCCGGATTTTGAGGCTCACTTCGAACCCACAAATTAGAGTGAGCTTCACTGTGAGAAAAGGTTTGAAAATACCTTTCCCATTGAGCATGATTGCTCACAAAAGAATCAAAGGCCCTCAACTGAACATCTCCTGAAAAAGGGACAGGATTTGAATGGCAGTCCAGAGGGAAAGCCATCTCATGCAAATATAATTCACACAACAAATTTTGATCTTCAAATTTGCTTCTTAAAAACGTTTCCAAAATTTTTGCTGAGGTTGTTATCTCAAATGACCTCCCTTCTTTCACAGCTCTCAACTTAAACCAAACAAATTGTTCAAATAGAAATATAGGGTAAGAATAAGAAAGTACCCTAGTGCCCAGGAGTTCTTGAGAAAGAACATACATCTACTATTTTTCCTTCTACATAGACTGGAACTTTTTCAGCTCCCTTAAATTGCTCTGTAGCTCTTCTTCTTGAAGTCTTTGGGTCATACGTTCTTCTGCCCATTTCTCCTCCAGTCTCCTGATATGCTCAGTAAGGGAAATTATCCCTTCTTGGTATTCCTCCACCTGGCTCTTCCATTTTATTACCTCCATTCTTAGAATTGAGATTTCTACTGTAGGTTTTAGGTTTTCTTCTTCATGATGCTCCTCCTTGTCAGAATCCAGGTCAATGAAGTTTTGAAGGGGATCAATCCACACCTTGTCACTTGATGTGCTACATTGGACATCCTGCACATCTGAAGCTATTTCTGTGGGTGTTGGTTCTTGTGTGACAGCAACCTTTTCTAGACTCTCTTCAGCAACAACGTCCACCACTCTTGGAGACGTTGGTTCTTGTGTAACAACATCTTATTTCGGGGTTCTCCCATGGCAATTTTGGCAGCTGAGTGTGAGGATGTTGGTTCTTGTGGAGCAAATTCCTCTTGAATTTTAATTCCATTTTCTACCTGATTATCAGCTGCCATCTCAACCAGAGGCTGTAAGGCTACTGGTTCTTGTGTGACAGAGCCCTGTTCTTCTTTTTCCTCCTGCTGCTGATATTGGATGTCTTCTTCAGTATGCAGCTGCTCCTTAAGGATTTCAGTATCACCTAAGGGTTGTGTTTGAACTTGTTCATCTTCACTCCAACCATATCAGGAATGACATCCACTTCAGGGTTATTTTCTTGTTGCATTTCAAGAGTCCCTATTGCAACATTCAAAGATGTTGGTTCTTGTGTGACAACATCCCAACTCACTTCTTCATCTCCCTGCTGTTGTGGATCCTCTTCTATGATTTCTGTGTCATGGGACAATTTTGGAGTCGTAGTACAAAATTCTTTATTAAACTTCAGAGTGCCCTCAATTCTTAGTTCTCCTCCCATTTGGACAAGAACATTTAAGGATGTTGGTTCTTGTGTGAAAACACCATGTTCAACCCCATCATTTCCTTGCTGTTGTGGTTTCACTTCTATGATTTTTGTGCCATGGGAGGACTTCGGGGTCACAGTACAATCTTCATTCATAAAATCGGGAACAACTTCATCCCTTCGTTTCTCTTTCCCAGAGTTAGTGGAAATTTTGGCAAGAATATTTAAAGATGCTGGTTCTTGTGTGACAACATCTGCTTTCTCTGAAACTTCCTCCTCCTGAAGTTTTCCTTTGGGAATCCCATCTTCTCTCTACTCAGGTTGTCTCTGGCCTTCCTCAGTTGTGGGTGCAGACTGCTGTGTTGTAAAGGCATGAATTACAATATTGTGGCCCGATTCTTTAAAGATTTCTCCACAGGTGGGACATATCACTCTTTCTTCCTCATTGCCAGGCTCAGTAGGATTTGATCCCTCCAATTTATCTGCAGCCTCCGCCAAAGTGTGCAGCTTCCTTTCACCCTATTTTCTGCACGCTTCTTTCCAATTTTCTAATTCCTTTCTGAGTGTTTGGAATTCCTCTTTTAATAGCCTATTTTTGAACAGAATTACTTCAATTTGGGGTTCTTCTTTGACCAGCCCCTGTGGGGCATGAATTGGTCTGGGTTCAATAATGAGGAACTCAATTTGTGCTTCTAATGTTTCCCATCTTTCCCTTGCTACTTCTGCTACTACGACTGACCTGGTTCTTTTCCTTCTTATTGGTGGAGATACCTTAATTTCATATTTTCGTCTCTTCCTTTTTCTTTGTGGTGCTGGAGTTTCTGGATTCACAGCTGAGGTAGAAGGAATGTTCCTTGTTCCAATATTTTCTTGTTCCTCAGGATGTTCTTCCTCAATCAAAGTTCCTCCCTACTCAGGTGAGGATTCAATGGTCACCAAATCAGTATTTTCTTCTGTTGCCATGGCTCTGTCATCTTCGGGTTCAATTGTCGTAGCATATAATGTTGTTCCAGTTTCACCCTCTGCTGTCAGAGCTACCCTATTATTTAGTTCTTCCACAGGGGTTTTATGTACATCTTCTCTCAATTGTTCTGCTTGTACCCCTGGTTGATCCTTTGATCTAGTCTCATCTCCCCCCTTAACTATATTGGAGGGGCTCCGAGCCTCCTATTGTGCTTCATTTCCCCCCAACTATGGATGGACCTGCTCTTCTTCTATGGGAATACCGAGCAAAGGAGAGGGTTCCTGAACTTGAGCTATAAATTGCTCCCAGGTTATATTGTCTTGAGCAAGGGTCCTTAAGATTATTAATTTAATGAGGCCATGGTGGGTTAGTGAGGAGAGTGGACGTTTGGAAACTCGAACAAACCCCGCCATATGATGTAAATCATTAAGCAAATAATATGGAATATTTAACAGAACCCTATGACGGAGACAAGATAGTAAAGGGAATTCAGAATTATAGATTGTTTGGTACCTACCTTCATAGGTGATATATTTCTTGATGAAAACAACAATGCAATTCCATGGTTGTGGTAATGACTGTAATACTATCCCCCTTTTTGTCGTTTGAACCTACTCCCCCTCTATTAGAAAGTCCTGTACTGCTGCAGTAGTGGGGAATCAACATCCAAACCAAGCCCTTCCCACCTAAGGAATATGAGTGACCTCAACCATGATGACTTCAGAAACTTCAATGCGCAATCCCCAAACCTCTGAGTGAGTTTCTGTGAGATTCAGAGAAAACTATACGGCTACTTCACGGTGAAATCCATTCAGACGTTCAAAAAATTACGTCCAACCGGCAGCTTGAAAGATAGCGAAGACTGCAACGTTTCTTCTGAGTTCTTGTGTGTTTGAAGGTTCATAACGAGCTAGAATCCCCATGTTTTTGACTTCGGAATTATTTTGCAGTTCAACAGATTACAGACTCCGACAATAGAGGTTACAGCACAGAGTATGCATGGACAGCTGAGAGGAGAGTTAGGCAAATTTGGAAAGTTTCAACGCACTGGATTATTTGAAATTTTATTTCGAATTGGGAAAGGTAGCTGTTATTAGGTAGCATAATTAGTCTTTATGTCACACGGGCAGAGAGTTAAATGATGCAATAATGTGCATAAAAAGGGAGGTACGACTGATATTGTCAAATCATATTGATACTTAATCAAGTGGTTAATCAAAGCCATACCTTCGAAAATGCATGCTGGATGTCCTTTTGAGAATAATAGAACATGTGGTTGCATACATTGCAGAAGCTGAACTTGTGCGTTGTGCAGTCATTAAATGTAATCATTATTACAAAGGTACTGTAATAACTCCTTCTGCCGGTGAAGCAAATACCATCGTGTCAAAATGGTCGAAAATATGATAAATATTACATTATGAGTCAAATTGCCGGCATCAAGAATCAGAGCCATATCTAGAGGAGTTGCTATTATGCAAAGAGATCTGCTAATAACACAGGATTCATAGCCACAGGTCATAAAGAAATCAAAGCAGAGGTGTGGCATTCAATGATAGAAAAATCAGCTAAATATAGCGGAGTTGCAGCTGCCGGAAAAGATGTCACAGTTGCCAGAAAAGATGTCGCAGCTGCCGGAAAAGAGGGAAGAAAATGTTAAGCGAACGGAAAGTTATTGTGCTGCAGCTATGCAAAATGGGTTTTTATAATAAAAAATAAAACGGGGTCACAACGTGTGGAAATGGAAGAAGGCAGAGTTTCATGGTGCGGAAACTGTCGGAAACGGTGTTGTAGCTGCTTGAAAAAGGTGTCGCAGCCATCGAAAAATGGTGTCGCAGCTACCAAAAAAAGGTGTTGCAGCTACTGGAAAATGGGTGTTATAGCTGTCAAAAAATAGGTGTTACAGCTGCCGAAAAAAGGGTGTTACAGCTACCGGGAAAAGGTGTTGTAGCTATCGAAAAATGGATGTCACGACTGCGACAAATTTATTTAAGGGAAACAAAAATTTGGTGTGGGAAGGCACAGAAAAATGACTTTTGGTCGACAGGCCCAATCTGACCACCATCCTTGGGTGCTTCCCTACAAATTTTGGAAAAACAGAAAAGTAGATCAAGTGCAAAAGAAAAGATAACATAACGAAAAAAAACAATAATTATTTATTTACAATGATTCATATGCGATTTACAGTGATCAATTAAGGATTAACAGAGGCAGAGAGAAATTCCTGCCCTTGTGCTAGCTGGTAATCTAGATCAGCGATAATTTGCAAGATAAATGCATACTTTGAAATTGGTTTACGGTACAGTCGCATCCTGTGACCATTGGCAAATAATGGTGCACAGTTTTCATCGATAGTTACCAGGAAGATTGTGTTGTTATCAAATACCCTGTCTTCTAGGTATGGGCCCATTCATCTTGTGCATAATTTACCCTTGAAATCTCTTTTGAATATGGAATCATATAATAGTTCCCAGTATCCCTCACAGAAGACCTTCTTTTCGATGAATTGGTCATGCCAATTGGATCTCTGTTGTTGAATTAACACTGTTTGGTCTACTGCAGCTAACCGATTCTCATCCAATTCATTCAGTTGGTTCAATATTCTTTTCTAGGCTTCATTTACATCTAGGTTTACTTCTGTGGCCATCTTCAAAGTCTTGATTTCAAATTCAATTGCGAAGATGGCACTTTTTCCATACACTAAGTTGTAAGGAGAGAAACGTATGGTGTTACGCGAAGTGATGTGATATGCCCATAGTGCTTCCAGAAGCTTGTCACCCCAATCTCTACGATGGCTCTTAACTGTCTTGGTAAGGATAGCTTCAATAAATTTATTAGTGCTTTCCACCTGGCCATTGGCTTGGGGATGGTAAGATGAAGCTACCCTATGCTGAACATGATACTTCTATAGTAGAGCTTCAAATTGATGTGACATGAACTGCGGTCCCCCATCAATAACTACTTCCTTAGGTACCCCAAAACAGGTAAATATTTCACTGTATAGAAATTCGATCACAACCTGGTCATTAGCTTTCACCAGAGCTACAACTTCTACCCATTTGGTCATATAATCGGTACAGACCAAGATGTAGGGTTTCTGTTTGGAATGAGGGCTGATAGGGCCAACAAAATCGAAATCCCATCTATCAAAGGGTTCAATTACTGATTGTGGTTGCAGAGGAATTTGATCTAATATGTTGGGCTAACCCATCCTTTGGCAGCTATCACAAGACTAAACATATTTTTTTGCATCTGTGAAAAGAGTTGGCCAATAGTAGCCCATTCTCAATGCTTTGTGTCCTGTCCTTTTGTCTGCTAAATGTCCCCCACAAGGTTCATCATGGCAGGCCTTCAGTATATGAAAGATTTCATCTTCCCTTACACATCTTTTGATTTCAATATCAGGACCTATGTAAAAGAGGTGATCATTTACCCAACAATACCTGGCACTTTGCTAGATGATTTTTCTCTTTTCGCTTTTAGACATATGTGCCGGAAGCTTTCCTACAACCAAGTAATTAGCAACATCTACATACCAAGGGGAATGAGTTGAAACTGTGAATAAATGTTCATCTAGAAAAGAGTCCTCAATAGGCAAATTATCATCACTGTTAGTGAAACGAGATAAAAAATCAGCGACAACATTTTCTTTTCCAAGTTTATCTATGATGGTAATATCAAATTCCTATAATAATAAGATCCATCTAGTTAATCTGTCATTAGTGATGGATTTGTTCATTAGATATTTAATGGCAGAGTGGTCAGTGTGCAAAAATGTAGGGTATCCAGTAATGTGGTGTCGAAATTTGTTAATGGAGTAGACAATAGCTAAGAACTCCTTCTCAGTGATAGTATAATTAAGTTTAGCAGGGGCTAAGTTTTTACTAATATAATAAATTGCATAAGGTACTTGACCATCCTGCTATCCTAAAAATACTCCAATAGCACTATCAGAAGCATCTGAAGAAATGTAGAAGGGTAGGGTCCAATTGGGCCCTCTTAAGATAGGAGTTGTGGACAACTTCTCCTTAAGCTTAACAAATGTTGTCTGGCATGCTTCATTCCAAACAAACTGCACATCCTTCATTAACAGTGAAAAAAAAAAAGTAAGTTTGGAAAAATTCTCTATAAATATTTGGTAGTATCCAGCATGTCCTAGGAAACTTTGCACCTCTTTTTGAGTTGCAGGAGTACGTAAATTTTTTTATTACCTTGATTTTTGAGGGATCCACCTGAATTCCATCAACAGAGATGAAGTGCCCCAATACTACTCCTTCACTCATCATCATATGGCACTTTTCAGTGCTTAAAGAGAGCTAGGTCTGTTCACAATGAGTTAAAACTTTTTTCAAATTTTCCAGTGATTCTTCAAAATCCTTGCCATAAGGAGTGAAATCATCCATAAAAATTTCCATACTATCATTAACTAATTCTGAAAATATGCCGATTACAGCTCTTTGAAATGTTTCTAGTGCATTACATAAACTAGAGGGAAGCACTCTGTAAGCAAACATTCCCCAGGGAAAAGTGAAGGTAGTTTTATCTTGGTCTTTAGGAGCAATCTGAATCTGATTGTACCGGCTAAACCCATCCAAGAAGGAGAAGAACTTCTTCCTTGATAGGGTGTCGAGTACTTGATCAATAAAGGGCAAGGGAAATTGGTATTTTTGTGTGGCTTTGTTAAGCTCCATATAGTCGACACAGACTCTCCATTTACCATTTTTCTTGGGTACAATTATGAGCAGGGAGACCCACTCGCTGTCTGAAATAGGATATATGAATCCTGCTTCCAAGAGTTTCTAAATTTCTTCCTTCACTATGTCCCTAATATTGGGGTTCATTCGTCGTTGAGGTTGGAACACAGGTCGGGAGTCACTTTTAATATAAATATGATGGGTGCACATGTTAGACAGAATACCCCTCATGTCTGTATACTCCCAGGCAAATTCCCCCTTGTGGTCTTTCAAGAGACTGATTAGGTGCTTCTGTTCATCTAAGGAGAGGCTGGGGTTAATATTCATGGTTTTTCCAGACTCTACCTCAATGGGAATACTTTTTGAGTTCTTCAATACTGGGATTATGTGTGTGTCATCGACTAGTTCCTCTTCTGTGATATTTTCGTGTTCTTCCTTACCCAGAGTAATGTTCAGGAGTTGATAAACTTCTTTATTGACTGAGGTGGGTTCACTGATGAAGTTATTAATGGCATCATCTTTAGTTTCATCTTTAAAAGTTAAGGCTTTCCCTATAGTTAATAATGGTTGACCGCCCTCTTCTTCCTCTGGCTCCATCCATAAAGAAGTTTCAGTTCTAAACTCGGTCGAGCTGGAGGATAGATAGTGAGGTTCTTAGTCTCGGTGCCATCTGATATGGTCATAGATCTAGATCAACAGCTGATACAAGCAACAAATGTGGCTAACCAAGGCCTTCTTAGGATCAATGGGTGTCCTCCTAGCTGTGACTTAGGTTGTAAAACCAAGAAGTCAGTAAGGTACTCCCAAGAGTCAACTGAGATGACAAGATCATCCCGAATTCCTTCAAGTTTAATGGTGGATCTATCTGCCAGTTCTAAAACAGTGGGGGTTGGCCTAGGAATAGTAAGCCCAAGTTTTCTTATAGTTTTGATTATCATGACATTAATCGATTCTCCTAAATCTACCAGTACGTTGGGTATATGTGTATGCCCAATCTGCACAGTGACAATGGGATTCCCAGGATCATCATATTTGGCCAATAGGGTTTTTCCTGTTATTAATGCAGATAATTTCCCTATGACGTGGACAGTGGGAGGGTCTCTCGGTTTCCTCCTTGGTTTCTTTGTGCACAGGTCCCAAACAGTTCTAGCATAAATAGGTACATCTTGAAGAGCTTGAAGGAGGTGGATTTTAACATAAAGATTCTTTAACTCTCCTAAGAGGTTAAACTGGGGTTGTTCCCCTGCCCTTGGTAGCATTAATCTCTCAGGATACGGTGGTTTCCTAATCAGCTGGGTAGGCTATGTATCGCTAGATTTATCATTTTGTGTTTCATCCGTCCCATTAGTGGGATGTTCAGCATCTTCAATGATGGGGGTCGTATCGGATAGATGTTGTGGATTCATCCCTTCTTCATGTACAGAGGGTGGAACATCTTTTATGATTACAGGCTCATCTATTTTCCCTGACCGTAAGTGAATATCGTTGCAAGGCACAGGAGAAAGGGAGTAGGCATGCATGTTGATAGTCTCAAATTGATGGACTATTTTATTGTTTGGGTTAGGATTAGGTTGAGCAGGCAGCTGAGGTCGTATCAGTATAGAAGGGGAAGAATTGTTCTACAACTGTGGTTGCGACTGCTGATGAGGGTATTGAGGATATTGAGGATATTGAGGAGGGTATGATTACTATTGATGTGGAGGTTGTTGAGGAAACTGGTTCCCTAGATGGAAATTCCTCCATCCAGGAGACCAAGAAGTTGGTTGGTGTGGTGGCTATGTCCAGGGATTCCATGAGTTATAATTTTGCATTGAAGGTTGAGAAGGGTTCCACTGAGAATAAGATGAAGGGAATTGTGTATTCACATTTTTCATATTATTCCAATTACTCATATTATTCAAAAATGGAAAAGAGTCTGGGGTCATACCTTGGTTTCGAGGCTGCCAAGGTTTCTTTTGTGCAATGAAGTAGGCTGGTTCCACCTCTGGAGTTGATGCCTGCAGAACAGCCTTCACTCAGGGAAGTGAGGGGCATTCTTTTGTGTCATGGTTTAGCTTGCACAGCTGACACACTTCTACCTTGTCAAGCGGTCACTCCTTCAGAGGGTGGTTCTTTCTACATCGAGGGCAGAACACACCTAATGTGAGGTCCTCTATTTCCTTTTTTTGCTTTTCCCTCAGTACGTCGATTTTTTAGGAGATAGAGCTCATCATTTCTGTTTTGAAATTTTCAAGGAGGTTTCCTATCTCTGCATGGGTGGCTCCTCCATTAGATGAATTATGTGTTCTGTCGAAGACATAGCATTCTAGCTTATCCTGTTTGTCTTGCCTATTATTCCTGGAAGATCCCCTGGAGTACCTTTTGCATAATTCCACAATCTTTTCAACAAACTCTTTGGAGATATCCCCCTTTCCTAATAGGTTTAACATATCTAGGCAATCATCCCTAATCCCACGAAGTAGGATTATCTTGAGCACATCTAACCCCATGTTCGTCTGTCTAGCTCTTTGCACATTGTATAAGATCCTCTCTACAAAATCTTCCAGACTTTCATCTTCCTTCTGCACCATTTTGAACAATTCTTCTCTTTTGTCCTTGGTGTTGTAATATTCCTGATATTTCTCCAGGAACACCTGTTTCATCCTGTCCCAATTGGTGACAGTTCCACCTCCTAGGCTCATGAACCAGTGTAATGCATTGTCCTTCAGAGTGGCAGGGAAGATATTCATCTTCTGTGCATTGGTGATGTAGTCGTAGCTACGATAGAGGATATCAAACTTGAAAATAAATTCATCTGGATCCTCTGCCGCTTTTCCATGGAAGCGAGGCAACACCAGTGGTGCTATATTTTCATAGGGGTTGTTCCTTCTAGCTGCTGAATTGGGAATTGAAGTGTAGCCACCATTCCTTCAGGTAGGGAATGGTCTTCATGATGATGGTTTTCCCCCATTTCCTCTTCTTCATTATATTCGTGTCTATTACTCATTCCTTCTTCTGTTTTCTCTTCTTCATTCCTCTCTTCGTTCTTTTCTTCATTCCTCTCCTCATTCTTTTCTTCATTCCTCTCTTCGTTCTTTTCTTCATTATTTTATTCGTTCCTCTCTTCATTCTTTTCTTCGTTCTTCCACTGATCAAAAATCTTCTTGTGGAATTGTGTCCACTCTTCTTTAGTTACAACATTCCCATAAATGTGGTAGATCGGGCTTCTACCAGCAGATCCGGTTGTACCAACTTTGTCCTCTTCTACAGTGATATTTGAGAATGTCACAGCTGCTCGTGTGTTATCCACTGTAGACTCTGACACTGGCACCCCAGGATCGACAGGGCTTCTTCTGATAGGAATTTCCTGATGACAAGACCTAGTGGATGAATCAGTTTTGTCAACAAGATCATCAATGAATGTCCTTCTGCCCAATTGTGGACCTCGACCATGACCTCGACCACCTGCACTGCTAGTATTTTGTGGGGTTTTGGGAGTCGAATTAAGATGATCACGCTTTGCCCTTGTTGTATTCATGCAACCCAAATCATTACAATGAAAAATAAAAGAGACCGAATAGAAACAATTATAGGATGCAACTAATGACGATGTTTAATTTTTATCCTCCTCGGCAACGGCACCAAAATGTTGAGCAGTGAGCACCCAATATGCAATTGAATTACAACTAACATACAGAGTGTACAATATTTATTGTCAACCTAGGGAAGTATTGTATTTCAAGGATAACATGCACAATATATGCTTAAACACTAAATTACTGTAATTGAACAATCCTATCCTTTGTTCGGCTATGCTCATCCCAAGAATCGACTTAATCTAGTTACCTTCTAAGGAATGCAATCACAATTACCTTTTGTTGTTCTCGATCTAAGAATGGAAAGATGAAAGTCACATCTAGATTGCAATTGCAGAAAAAGGGAAATTCTGTTTCAACCCATTTAATGATTAACCCAACTATCTTAATCTGATTATTCTAGAAATCCAAAGACATAAATTGAACATTAGTCTAGAGATTCAAAATATAGAAATTGAGTTCAGTTGTTCTATGAATTCGAAGTACAGGAATGAAATTCTGCAATCATAAAAATAAGAGACAAGCTGCAAGGATTCATGGAAACAACAACTAAAAGATCTAAGGATGAGCAGAGTTGTTATAGTTACCACACAATTTGCATGAGGAATAATTACCTACTTAGTCGATTATCACACCATGCCACTATAGGTATCCAAGAGATGCAATAACGACACACTGTAAATTCACAACTTATTACAGCTTCCTACGAAGAAATAAAATTAACATAACCTCACACAACAAAATAATTGAAATGCCTAATTTAACTCAGCGGTCCCTATGGAAGGCGGGCCCATTCTTCACACAGAGACGCTAGATGAACACATGTAAAAAACCTTTAGATATGAATTAACTCCTTGTATTAAAAGACAGACCAATTACACAATTCCTCCTCATAGCTAATACAATGAATTGATTATATGTTCAACAACCCCTGATTCGAAACAGTTCTCCATATTTATACAATGTAAATCATCACATCCTATCCCTATTATGGGGCAGCCATGAAGATCTCTGATCTTCAAGCGCCCTAAATGACAACAACTGTTACAAACATGGCAGGATGAGAAATAGGAAATATAGGGAAACTGTTAATTTCCCCAGGAGTGACGATATCTTCATATCATAGCTATACATGAGCAACAGTGCACTGTTGAACTCCAAGTCTGACGCATTCTGTTACAGCTATCTTTGTACAGCTTTGACTGGGATAACACACTGGAACCGCATTCCTTGGGTAATGGTAGGATGGATGGTGATCAGCTTGAGGGATGAATGCACATCCTTTTCGTAGCATGTTCAGCCCGATCTTCCTATAGTCCATATATCTCAAAATACCTTTATAAACCATCATATGTTAGCGCATTGAGAGATATGAATCCTTAATTATCACAATCATAAGTTTTAATAACATAAAACAATGACCAATCATACCTTGGTGGTTTGAAGAGTAGAGTGGGGGTAAAACATTTATTTGGCATGCTCAATGGGGTAGGATAGGACAAAAAGAGGTAATTAAGGGTGGCCAAAAGGGGCCATTTCTGGACCCAACAGCCACTGATAATCCTTCCTCCATAGAGTAACTCATTTGGTGTGGTTATTAACCTACAAAGCATGAAAGTATCAACAAAAACATTTCTAATAGTAGAAATTTAATAGTAACATGCAAATGATGTTTAACCAATTAAAATGAAACCTTCTCAAACTACAAGATTATTACAACACCTACAAAATAGAATGAGTGCAAATAACGATATATTTAATAGATTTGTAAGAAAATGAAACACCCAGCTAGTTGTGAAGATAAATGATATCAACTTTCCACTATCATAGCTCATTGCAACCTCAAATATTCAAAAAAACACCAGAAATCACATTCAATTTAAACTCAATCTAGTTTGTAAAGTTAAAATGAGAATGTTAATGTGGACACCTTGGATGACATATATATTGTGTTCGTAGCATTATTGGCTTATATCCCATTTCCAACAATCGAACAAATAGTGCCCTAATTAATAAATAGTAAATACACATGAATGTATGGATCAATGACAGATATCTATAGATATGAGAAATATCAATTCAATTTTATACCATAAAATATAAATAAACAAGAAAAGTTGCAACAAGATTTCATTTCCATAACTATCATTCCACCTTCTCAGATCATGAAAGTAAGGAGATCCTTTAGTTTCATTTTCACCTTCTTAAAATGAGCAATTATTGTTATATTTTCTATGATCGCCTGTCATTTCAACATTTTTACCTTCACAAAGATTTGATCTCCCAAGTAAAGCTGGTGGTAACTGAGAAGGATCTCCAATAGAAATAAGCCTGAAGTAGAAAACACAAGGAAATTAGGACTTTCTTTTGCAAAAATAAATTTCTTTCCTTCTATGTTTGAGAGTGAGATATGTAACAGTCATCATAACTTACTTCATGCAACCAAACTGAGAAAGAGAAAGAAAGCTTGGTGGTTCTGGTATTTGTGAGAACTCATCAAGAATAGAAATCTACAACAGAAAATAGATTATAATGAGTATAGAACGTACTTACTTCATGGAAAAAAAGATATGATAGTGTAATATTTTACTAAGATTAACCTAGAACTTGTTTCCTTTAAAATTGGATTGATCGTTGAATAACATGTGACACCAACCAGTTGTACATCTTTGAGTTTCTCTTTCTGTTTGGCTATATTCCCTTATATTTTAATGCCTCTTCAATTTTCTAAATGATAACTGAGTGAGATAACTAATTGTGCAACAATATGCTGCGTTGATCTGTAGGAAAGAAAGTTTCAAGTAATGAATATTACCAATCTCTCATCAACAGATGCTTCCCTCATTCACTCCTGGATTTCTATCAAGGTTGCATCTTCTACACAATTTACATCTGATGTAATGCAAAGAGAGTAACTGTGAATAATAAAGACAACCAAAGATAAATCCTAAAATTGGTCATTAGTAGATCCACAAACAAATGTTCTAAATAAACCAATCAACTCAACCATTGTTCACTGAAACTCTCTTAGCATAATTATCTTACGGAAAAATATTTCTCACACTTTTCTTTATGCTTCCCACTCTAATAAAGTCATTAAAACCAAGCTCTAATAAACCTGATAAAACCCTGCATAATACACAAGATCACCTTACCAGTACAATTATCAATCAATATCCTTAAAGAAGTCAGTCTATAATAGTGAACCAAGTTACTGTTATTCAATTCATTTTAGTTATGTATAGTACATTGTTTCCAAGGGACCCTTTAGGACCATAATCTCGATTTTAGTACATCTGAATCATACAATTATAGAAACAACCCGTCATGGATATATTCTGAAGTGAATAACAACGCCTAGATGATGTCCTTGGAGAATTTTGAAGACCACAAATCATTACCACTGTTGTTCTACTTTAGGGAATTCACAAATAAATAGTTTTAGAACCAGAAAGAAAGCAGAGATAAAAAAAAGGAAATGAATACACGTCAGTAAATCCAAATCAGACAGCCCAACATTGAGTACCCAAAAAATTGCTAAAGAACATCCATTTGACTTATACCCTAGGGACACATTTCTTTTAGTGAGGTGCCATGAAAATTTGATAAAATATAGTAATATGAATTCATATCTTTAGGCACCAATTATCATCTAAAATCCCTTCAAACATTATGGCATTACTTTTAAGATGCTAGAATTAAGAGTGTTAAAAAAAAATCTACCACCCCCTAAATGATCTAAAGTCCTGAACATCAAGGAGATAGTCATGTGCAACCTCAAGAAGTACACCCACTGTCACCTCAGTGGCTTTTCCTCTCTCTTTTGGTTGGCTCTCCTCCAAATCAAGGGGGGTATCTCTTAATATTGTTTCATCTTGGATTATACTAGACGTAACTGCAATTAATTATTTCATGTTAAGAATTTCAGACAAACTATAGTTCCCATGGGAAAGTAGCTGTATCATTTTACTAACTAATTGTTTACAAGATGCTGAAGCAAGATCATTCTTATTAGTTTGGTACTACTTTTACGAGATGAATCAACCCTTCCTGAGTCACTTGTCCTGGTGCATTATCTTTTACTTGTATTTTTATTGCTTGATTTGTGTTTCTAGAGCCACTTATTTTGGCATACAACCATCTATCACGTTTCTATCGTCTAGGAATTTAAATTCATCTCTTTGTGATAGATTAGATGAGACTATTTCTATTAATTGATCTCTACAAACTTGACAATATGTCTCAAATTATGCATGAAATGAACTTCTAGGAAACTAATAGAAATGCTTCATTGGAAGAATATATTCTTTTCTATGCATGCTATAAATAAAAATTGTCAGAATTTGGAACCTCTGTTTGGAAATATGATACTTATTATAAGAGTAGCATATTGTATTGCAGAGTATGAGTATTTATTGGAGACTTCAACAACATCATGTTTATACTGATTTTAGTGATTTTCTTGGAATTTCTAAATAACATAAATTATTATCTCTTGAACTAGTTATCATGACATGTGTATTCTATTTGTTGCAAAATAGCATGTTGTTGAGAGTTTTACATGCACGTAAATATTCATATCAAAATAGCATCTCTACTTTGACGGCCAATGTTCTAAACTCCAGTTCTAACTTTATTGTAATGATATTGATATAATTATAATATACAATTTTTCTAATATGATTTTAAGCTCAACAAATGAAGCCCAAACACACTTCTTATCCATGCGTTTGCTTGGCAGAGTCTTTTTTGTTCATTCAAGGCATGTGCTTTTGATGATTTACCCACATTTTCAGGGATTCCTTAGATGCACAGAGACAAATATGAGCAATAAAAAAGGATTCTTCAAATTCAACGACAATGCTAACAAAGGAACTGAGGAAAACTCTTCAAAGTTGTCTTGGGGATTTAAGAGATTGCAATTTAACTACAATTGGCAAAGTAAATTTAATACGCAAGTCTTCTCTTTGCAACAATTTGTTTCCAATATCAATAAGGTGATTCAAGCCCATTTAAGTGACTACTGCTACCATGTCTCTAAAATTATTTAGATATTTTATATTAGATGTAACCTATATTGCATATGCAGTTGGGTAAAACATCCATTGTAGTTGATGCTTATGTCATGAGTTGAAAATGCAAGTGAAAGAGATGGACACTAATGTATCTGTCTTACCTATAAGAAACCACAAAATAGAAGCAATGAAATCCTTGTTTTGAATATCAAAAATATTTTTTAGCTGTGAGATACCTACAACCCTATATTATTAGGTTCTCTGTTATTTTTCAAGTTAGCTGCTAGAAGTTTGAAAATTTATATAAATACTTGGCTCTACTTCACTAGCTTGATGTAGCCAGTGGAGATGAAACCATTTATATAATGCATATTTTAAAAGGAATATTTGTAATACTATATCTAGTTCAATATTATCAGAAGTAAACTAAAACTAGCAAAATTGGTCAAAGCTGACTTGTTTGATTAGTTTTGTACTGGTGCTCATCTTTCCCCTGAAAACCAAAATAAAATTATAAACACCAAAAATTAAAACTCTATAACCACCCTAAAACCTAATTTGATCTATTTAATGATGCCCCTCTTATATTATGAATAGACTTGTCCTGGATGACATGCAATTGCTTCCACTGTCACAACAGGATATGGACATTGATGTTGGACTTTTGAGCATCTTGAGTAAAGAGGTTGAGAATACTCGTTCAAAGAATGTAGAGGATCTAGACTTGGATGATTATGTAGTTTGATTTGATTAGACTATAGTATGCTTATTTTTGGACTATGCAAGCCATTTAGAGGATATAGACCAAAAATAAAATTAAAAACACTAAAAATAAAACTATACAACCACCCTAAAACCTAATTTGATCTAATTAATGATGCCCCCTTCTATTGTGAATAGATTTTTCCTAGATGACATGCAAGTGCTTCGACTGCTACAACAGGATATGGACATTGATTTTGGCCTTTTGAGGGTTTTGAGTAAAGTGGTTGATCATACTCATGCAAAGAATGTAGAGGATCCAGAATCGGATGATTATGTAGTTTGATTTGATTGTAAACAATAGTATGCTTATTTTTGGACTCTGCGAGCCATTTACAATGTCAATGTCAGTGTATTTAGTTCATATATGTATTTCATTCTTCTATTTCTCAATATTCACCCTTGCAATGCTAAAAAATTTGCATTTGTTATTTAAAGGTTTGGATATATATATATATATATATATAATATAAAATCATAATATGAATATACTATGTATTTTTTGGTTGACCAGTTTTGTATCTGGTTATTGTATTGGTTCTGGTTTAGTTCTAGTTTTTGGTTTTTTATTCTCCTTTTAAGATGCTAGCATGTTCACCTTAAATGGGGTGGATAGAATCCATTCCTCATTGTGGAGAAGAATGTATAAGATCAGTTCCAAAAGTTTGCTTCCTCATACTGTTGGACAAAGAAACCCTTGGACCCTCAATTTCAACTGCCAAATTTGTAACATTATGTTCATTTGGCTCATGGTTTTGAAATTCGATGGTACTGAGTGAGGAACTACAACAAGAATCACTAATTATCAACAAACTGGTGAGCTTAACTTGAATGAAACCAAATCCAGGCAGGGATAACTTGGCCCAACAATTCCAAAACTAGAGATAGTGATATCACAACTTCTGGAATTCTGGGAAGGTTGTATTCAGCATGAAGGTAGTAGGATTTTTGAATTCTTGGCAGATTGTATTCAGAGAACTGCAAATCCCTTTCTCCTGGGAATATTTTATGTCTTATATATCCTTTCTATTCAATTCTAGACACTTCCCACCATGAGAGGAAGCATTAAAAAACCTAACACCAATTCTGGGTGCAATAAGCAATCATAAAAATTATTGTGGGCAAGGAATGAAGGTTGAATAATATTAAAATTGTTTTTCTACAACATTGTCTCACTAAAATAAACAATATGAGGTTTTATGTTTAGCTATGGTTACAAATTTGAAGATATGCAACCTTAAACCTACTACATGTGCACATCTCAGCCCCATTATCAGTCTTAGTCTTCAACTCTGAACATGAAAATCCTTCAAACAATGGTTGTGCCTTAAATTGAGTGGTTCTTAGGCCATTATATCTACCATAGAACAAAAATGCACATACAGCAAAGGATCTATTTGAAAGTTTTTTGAACAAGCACAAACATAGCGCTGAAACTAGAACCCCATAGTTCCTAAAGTATTTTTTGAATTGGGGTGCCAGTCAGCAAGAGCCTTCGATGAATATGATACCTGTGAAACAATATGAGACATTATTTAGTAATATTGCATCTTTCATTTCAATTCTCTTCTTCCATAAGAACTCTCAGTATTGTATATAACCCAAAATTAGTTCAACCACCATGGAATATTATAACAGAACCCAACAAATTGGATCAAATGAAAGTTTCAAAAAATCCACTCTAGGTACATTTTTAAATAAGATTTCTATAGGAAGCAGTAAATCCTTGATTATTATAGCCATTTAGTCAACATAACCTCTCTCACCTAGCAATCACAATTTTCCCAATATGCTTTCAGCAGGGACACTCCAGACAAGGTTGAAGTGCAGTGTCTACATCTATACCATTCAAATTTACCTTCTACAATTCTTAGTGTAATAAGATAATTTTTGGGAGCTATTAAATTAGTGACCAAAAATTATAACCAGTTAGAACTGATGATATTCCCTCTAGAATTAAAACTAAAACCCTACAGTTCTGAATCCCTTGTGACTTGTACATCTCATATATAAGTGTGTGTGTGTGTGTATTTGTACATGAGCATGTTTTCTTTTACTACTACAACCAGATGCAAAACCATATTACTTATAAATTGAGATCTCCTAATAAATTGTATATAAAGGGGCTCATTAGTCAATATAGTCTATAATACTTTCACTACAACTCATTTCTCTTTTGAACGACACACTATGAATAAAACAACTGCAACAAAGTTCAAACCTAGAAGAACAATTATAGGGAGGGAAATTAGATAATCTAAGAGATATATTATTACAAGTTACATAACTCTTCGATAAGAAGCAACTAATAAAGGTTAATATCCTGAATCAATAACACACTAAATGCTCCAAGTGATTCGATTTAAAAAATATAATTATTGAGTGGGAGTGTAGGTCATAAAAATCAATTAAATGCCAAGTTCTATGGAAAATCCACACTTAAACCACAAGATATGTACTAAGGAAAGTAGATTGTTTGGTTGCAATATTTGCTAATGTTAATCTAAAGCATGCAAGATATAAGCTTGTTGTTGAATCAGTTAATGGCACAATCGGAGCCTGAACTCAAAGCAAATCATTGAACTCCTAAATGAAACCAATGAAGTAGTTATAGTCCACATTCAAAGAGTGGAAATGACTATTAGTACAGAACTAACCAGTAGCTCACCAAAAAATTAAGATTTTACAGTCATGCCAAATAGGAACAAAGCAAAACTGGGCTAGCACCCATAAACAATAAAAATCCCTCTTCTCAATAAAAGAATGTCATTATTCTTCCATATGAAATGCACATCAAAGATATGATAGATATAATTTTATTTTTAATCCCATTGACATAATTTTGTGGTCATTTGTTGGAAATCAATCAAATTATATTTTCTTAGCTTACCTGATTCACAAGTGTCATTTCTCAATGTTCAACTCACCAACTCTATTCAAGTATATCATGCCATTTTGATAAATTACAGGAAGGCCTTATAACTTTTGATGCAGAAATTGTCAAGTGAAAAGAAATATCGATAATTCAAAATTTGAGAGGATAAACATAAACATGACCTACTTGGTTTACACAGCTTCAGAGGTCCAATAACAGGGCGTCAACAACAAGCTATAGAAAATTTATACAGACCTCAATGTTTTGAATTCATTCACTCTAGCTGGAATATATAACCTATTAGCAGATCATGACACTTAAACTTCAAAGTGAAATTTTAATGGCTTCTTAGATAGATCATGGGATAGACATATGTCTAGCTTTGCACCACCTACTCTCTCACTATGGTTCTTCTTGCTAACTGATCTTTGTCATTCAATAGTGACTATTAGATCTCTTCTTTTAACTCATTTGTAAAGGCATGTGCATGTTACATAGATGTAAACTCACACATTACCATTTTCAGGGAGGTAGGTCAAATCGTATAGAAAAAGGATAAGTTTTTCTAATTTAGAATATAGCTGAGAGGTATTTGAATTTGTTACAAGCTTCTGATTAGCGATAGAATCTAGATAATAACAAAATATGAAACTTCAACAAAATATTATTGGTTTATTTCACACCATGCAATTAACTCAGAGGGAATCCAATGGACTCCTCAAGGAACCATTTTATTGATAATTAATTGGAAGTCAAAAAGAATATCAATATCAATATGTTTTTGCACGTTTGTGTGTTTGTATATGATTGAGAAAACAAATTGACAATTTTTTAGTGCATGATGAGTGGCTAACACTACTTCCAAGCTAATATTGAAAACTTTCCCAGCTATGCCTATAGATAGCTCATACTACTTGCAATTCCTCCATTTTCTCTTCACAATGCAAAAATTTAAAGAGTTTATAGAAGATATGTATTTCTATCATATTAGGCTATACTAGAACAAACATATAAACTTACGAAACTCCATAGTCCAAAAAGCATCTATGAAACTAATGTGTTTGTTCATCCACGTAATGGTTAACATGATTGACAATTCCATAAAGTATATGCAAAAAGACACATCCCCATACCTCTTGATTTAGTACATAGTTCCATTGAAATCATCACTAAGCATAATATTTAATTGTTCACCTCAAAAAAGAAAGATGCATATTTTAACCTCAACTTCAAAAAGGATTTCTTATATCTGTGTTTTCAACTAACTATCAAAGTTATTCTAAAGGGATGTAGGGATTATTCTTACATAAAAGAAAATATGAAAGAAATAAATTAAATAAACATCCACTAATGAACAAAATAGGTCAATGGTACTTGTAAATACAACAAATAATAATATTAAAATAAGTAGTGCATAGGGCATATCTTCCCAAAAGAAAAAAGAAAAATGATAACATAACGACAAAATTGAGGTAGATTATTAATGGATAAACCCTCTGTAATAGAATACATCCCTGAAGGTGAAAACAGTTTAAACATGCCTGATAACCAGCAGAAATCTCAAACTCAAACGCAAGAGTTGCCCTTAATGTGTCTAATTCTAACCATGAGTCGGTTTGAATATCTTGTAGATTACCCCATGTATGAACTCTCTCTTAGAAATCCTCTTATATACACAATTTGGGAGTATACCCAATCTTCCCTATTGGTGCTGGAAAGGTCTAGATTGATCTAGCTGCAATATCCCATCCATTTCTAGGTCCCTCACACTCCTATTTATCTCATGGAAGACTTCCTCCTATTCTTACCTGTTTGTTTTGAGAATAACAAACCTGAGATTGAATTAAGAGGATCCTCCAATCATGTCCCAACTACCAAGGGCCCTTTGATATGCCCAATGTGGAAACCTATTTGTAATTGGTGTCTACCAAGGACCTACCAGGGGGCTTCCCTAGTAATGGCCCTTCCAATCCACTTGAAATAAATAACATGCCCTAATAGAAAATATCAGTTAGTGTAACCTCTCTTTTCTTCCTAGGAAGAGTGCAAACATCCTACATGACTAGAGAGAACCCTTTTCCACCTCTTCCTTCCTCCAAAGGGATCACCACATAAACATGGCTACTTTTAATAGATGGAGTCTAGGGATATATGTAAGTGTATAATACATTTATTTCTAGATTCTAAAATTCTATCTTTCATAGGAGGCATCCTAGTCAAGGGGAAATATCAGTGAAATTATTCCTTCACCTTTCCTTGAAACAAGTTAAGAACTAATCTTCATTTCTTAGCTGGAATTGTTAACTAAAAAGGGCATACCCAATGATCAGATAATTTTCCTTGGCTGTATAGGTTTTCATCCACACAACAACTAATTTAGATAATCCTCTTATCCAATAAAAATCACTTTTGTCTTCTTGTTTTTTACAACATTAACTACATTAACAAAAGGATTAGGCCACTGGAATGTTTCCCCTATTAGTTCTTGTGATAGCTAGGGTTAGGGATAAATCATCTATAAAATGCAATTACCAGTTAGTATATTCCTCACCATTCTTAACCCAGCTAATTTTGGCTATGGTATGGGAGTCCCTAGCTTGATAGGGAAGATCCAACAAGGAAATTGTAACTCAAGGTCCTTGGTGTACTTAATTGTATTAAATAGATGCACCTCTACTAGGAAAATTTAGCAAATGGTAGTTAATCCTCAATTTTTCAGGTCTACTGAGAAAACTGAGAAAATGGCGGTTAATCCTCAATTTTCATATATTGTAATTTTTCTAGTAACTTCTCTGATTTTGGATATTTTGGGGAAGATAATATTTCAGTAAAACTAGGTTGAAATCATGTTCTTCCCTACTAACCCAACTAGCATAGTTACTATAGTTAAGAGTTAGGCAGGATGTAAAAGAGTTTTATCATTCATGAAAATAATTAAAACAACTAGAAAAGAATTACCCACACCATAAGAGCTCCTGGAATAATTGGTCTCTCAGCGAAGTGGCTGATGAAAACATTATCATTTATCGTCATATTCTTGATGGCAACAATTAACACACCAGGTTTGCACTCCACCAGTCAATCAACAAGAAAAAATGGAAATATACAATAAAGTTGGATGAGCTATATTAGCTTGTATACGATTCCAAGGCCAAGAAAATATACAAACACCAAAAATGTGCTCCCCCATTCAATCCAAGGGCAAAGCAAAAAACCATATTCAAGATTTAGAGACAAAGACTGTAAGAGGATATAAATGAATTATGTATCACTTACCTTGATAGTTCTCCTGGATATGAATATTTATAGACAAAGACTGTAATCTTCCCCTTCGATATTTCTTGCAAAGTGATCTTATATAATTCCTCAATTTTGTACCTAACCCACTGAGAGAAATTTGATGAGGAAGTATCCCTTCCAATACTGACAATGGCCAATTGGGATCCACTCGAAATCAAAGAAGGAATATATCTTGAAGTGTGGACATATACATTATAGGGTTTGTGTGGATTAGGAGACGTTGAGAGATGACACACATTGGTGTAGTGATGGATAACTCCTTCCCGTATGTTTTCCCTTCAAGACTTTGAGAATCCCGACCTTTAAGTGGGATTGCGCAATTATCCAGATGACATCATCTTGGGTGGATCCAAAAAGAGGTTTTACAGGATAAAAATTCGGTTTATCTTGTGTGCAAATCCTCAGTGATTAGGAAAGTTGGAGAAGATGCCTCTTCCATGGAAAAATACAAGATCCTTCCCCACTAGTACTAGTTTTCACGTATGCCCTTGAAACTCATCCATGTGCCAAATTCATCTCATTTTGATCATATTTTATAGTGAGTATTTTCAATTCCCAAACCCCAAATCAAATCAATGATTAACATGAAAACTACCTCAATGAGTGGAGGAAAGGAACATATGAGCCGGAAGGGGGCACATCAAAATATTTTGAACCGTTTTGGCACTACTTCAATGGTGACTTCTTGGAATGCTCAATATTTCCCTAGGTTTTGGCAGGTTTGGAATATATATCAATTAAATTTAGAAATTCAAATAAAAACAAAAACTCATACATATATATAAGAAAATCAATTAAAATATTGTCTCCAAATTATAGATTTAGGGATGGAATAATGAAAATTGGTGTGAAAATAATACTTGATGGTGATATTTAGAAATGCAAAAAAAAAACAGACATATATATAACAAAATCAATTAAAATATTGTCTCCAAATTATAGATTTAGGGATGGAATAATGAAAATTGGTGAGAAAAATAAATTTTGATGGTGACCTTAAGTGAAATTCATGAGACATTTTAGTAATAAATATTTTTGGTAGGTTGGAAATCCATTAAAGCAAATAATATCATGTATTTATGAGTATGTTTTAAGCACACATAATAACGACAGTGGATTACTCTTATTGCACTCTCAATTATGACGTCTTTTGAGATCAAGATGATGGAATGGAGGGGAAAATGGAGTCACTATTGCATGAAAGAAGACTAGACATTAAATGCATCATCAATTTGGTGTCTTGCTAGGGCATCGTGATCAGTAGCACTAAAATGACCTATATATATTTAGACCCCCTTGTAAAAAATTGCAATATTTTCTATTGTTGAGCTATGACACATGACTAGGACATCATGAACAATAGCACTAAATTGATCTATATATATTTAGACGCTCTTGTCAAAAATTGCAAATTTTTCCATTGCTGAGATGTCACACACTAGATGGTCAAGAGAAATTCTATGCAATTGCTTTGTCGGATCTCTAAAGATCGAGGTGCATGGCACCATTACAGAAAAAGGGTTTTCCAACATATATATCATCTGGGATATGGGATCTCAATATTATATCTGGAAATCAATATGAACATCTAAAGCACATAATCTGTAATAATCCACAACACCCTAACACTATCCCAACCACCTTGGAAAAACACTAGATATTCCTAACCCCATGAATTCCATTTTGGATTCACAATTGTTAACTTGCACATATTCAGAGACAGAAGGTAAAAAATTTAGAAAATTTACTAAATTGTAACACTTCATTGTCACAATTGCAATTTTCCATGACACAATTAAAAATGACTAATTCATATTATTATAACTAGTCTTTTTTTATGTCGTGACTAAATTAGTCATTTCTGTTAGTCATTTTTAACTCTGTCACTTATTATTTAGTCATATTTGTTAACTGGTGACTAAATTAGTCATTAATTTTAGTTGTTTATAATTGGGTCAATCAAAATTGCTCATATTTAGTAGTAAATCACTTGAAAAAACTATGGTGACTAGAATTTTTAGTCACCTACTAGCTAATTCCTCATTATGTACTAGTGATCCTAGTTACACCTTCTCTGAAGGGTAACCCAGGCTATACTCTGTTATCGGGAGGTCGTAGAGGGAGCCGCATCCAAGGAGGCTGAGGAGAATCCCTAGCTCTAGCATACAATGGATGTTTCCCATTTTGTATTTTGGATTTATTTATTCACAATATCTTCAGATCAAACTCGATGTATATGAACATATTTTACATATATATATATTTACTCGGTTATTTACATGTGTTCCAAATGTGTATGTGTATTTTAATTTTACAATGTATGTGACAAATTCCAATTTAGTATGTTGTTCTCAAACACATCAGTGATTGTATTTTGATTCCTTGAAATGTGTTCAAAATTCCTTTCAAGTAACCTAACTCTTAAAAAATGACATGATAAGATAGGGTGCATCACCTAGTAATCTCCATTATGATGAGAAACAAAAAACTGGGATTCAAGTATGACTTCCAAGTAGGTAATACCACAAAATATGGTATCCCGAATAAGCTCAATGATTGCACTGTACTCAACCACATTAATAGTTGTAGGCCCTAGGAAAGTGCCAACTAAGGAAACTAGTTTTCCTATGGGTTCATAAATGACCCAAGCAGTTGAATCTAGCTGGTCATCAATGAACACTATGAACCACTCCGAATACATTGGAAACAAAATTAGACTATGTAAGAAACACTAACCATTAATTACATATTGTATATAAATATACAATAATAATACAAGAAAAAGAACTATGACTAAGCATAATACTTTTTCAAGTAGAGCCCATTTCTGAGCTCCGAAAGCTTCTGACCATCGTAATCAGTTAACCCATATGCCCCCTTATTTAAAACATTCAACACGATGTACAGGCCTAACCACATGGATTTAAATTTTCCTTCCCCAGGGGGTTCCTTGTCCTGATCCGAAACAAAGACAAGTTCTCCTTCGGAGAAAACCCTAGATTTTACGGCTTTATCATACTAGTTTTTAACCTGATTCTTATGTGCCTCATTTGCAGTGAGCACATATATGCATTTCTCCTCTATATTCTCAAAATGTAGAAAACATTCTACAATATCGGTAGTGTTAGGAAGCACATGAATATCATTTTCAGATATGGTATTTTGCACTCAACTGGTGTGACTGCTTCCACCCCATGGAAGAGTTGGAAAGGAGAGAAACCTATGGAATTCTTGACATTCATTCTGTATTCCCAAAGTGCTGCATACATCATGTTGTGACAATATGACCTGCTCGCATTTATCGTGCACTTGAGAATGGTTTTCAAGGTCTTATTGACTTCCTCTACTTGTCCATTTTCTTGAGGGTAGAAAGAATACAAATGGTCTTGCCTAAACCCTAGCATTCTGGTCAATTCAATCATCATTATGTTCTGCAAGTGATTACCATGTTCAATGACAATTTTATTCAGGATATTGAACCTAGCAATAATTTAGTTGAAAAAAAATGTGTTTTCATTTCCCCATATTTCATAAAGGTAGGAATTGCCTCTGCCCACTACGTGAGGTAGTCTAGAACGAAGGTTGCACATCATGAAATCAACCCCCCAGTTAGTGAAGGTCCCTACGATGATGAAGGGAAACAAAGGATAAGGGTGTGACCACATTTTCCTAGTGTAAAGATGACACAAATGACAATGTTTCACAGCTTCCACAAAATCCTTGAAGATGGTGGGCTAGACATAACTGACACATAGAATCTTATGGGTTGTTCCTAACCCAGATAAATGACCCCTACATACATCATTGTGAGAATCATTTAGTACATGCTTCGCCTCCTCATGGGTGAGGCATCGACGGAAGATAGAATCAACCCCTCTTCAATACAAAGTATCGCCGACGATAAGGTAGTTTTTTTCATTCAGTCGTAGCTTATGTTGATCTTCCCATGAGAAGGTCGTAGTACATTTCAAAGAATATAGATATATCAGGATATCTCCATACCAAATGTCATAGGTTGAAATTAATAATATGTGTTCATCCAAAAATGGCATCTTCTATCACTACAATTTCTTTAGTCGAGAATTTTGAAATCAATTCCGTGAACACTAAGGACTTCTTAGACTTGGCGGACTAAAAATATAGGTCAAAATATTATAGAATGATGATCAAATTATTAAATTTTTTTAGGATTATTTGTCGGGATAAAACATATTGGAAAGGATTTACATTTGCAATCACTATGGTTTTCCTTAGTAAAATATAGTGTCTTAACCTCTAGAAAGCATAAACTGCCTCCAAATCCAGCATCTTGACGTGAGAGCATCTAAGTTCAAGACCTACTAGAGTTCAGCTAAGTTAGTAGAAAACATGTTCCTGGAGCTCATTGTTGTCCTAAACCAACACCACTCCTATCATTGACTCAGAGACGACCAGATACAATATAAAATTGTTAATGTAATCTAGTGTCCGCAAGAGAGGAGTCGATGTAGTGCCTTCTTTGATGCCTCGAACGCTTTTTATGTGTCTTCATCCCATAGAAATGGAGTGTATTTCTTCAGCAAGAACATGAATCCCTTGGTGATCTTAGCATAAATTACTATAAAACATCGAAGAAATTTGAACTTTCCCTACACACTTTGTAACTTCCTGATAGATTGAAAAGGAGACAGATTAACAATCGCCTCAACTATGAATTCGAGTAACCTCTATGAATCAACCCATAAAACACACTTATGGGGATCAAAGCATATCTTATAATTTCTGCATCATTAAAAATAAAATGAAGATGATATGGATGGTCCTTCCTCTTACAAGAATGGGTAGGAAGATCGTTTAAGTAAGGCTTGACAATTTTCTTAATGTCATGGAAGGAAAAATTCATTTCCCACTAAAAGGTAGCTCCTAAATTTTTTAAGCCAAAGGGCATCTTTTTATACGCAAATTTACTCCAAGGAAAAATAAAGGTCGTTTTTTGTTGGTATTCCGGTTTGATTTGAATTTGGTTGTAGCCCGAAAAAATGTCCATTAATGAAAACACTTTACTACCTACACATGCATCCATAATCTGGTCAATGAATAGTGTGGGGTAATTATCCTTGGCACATGCCTTGTTTAAATCACAAAAATCAATGCATAAGCATATAGTTCCTTGTTTTTGGTCCACTAAAACGGGAATTGATATCCATTCCATTAGAGAGATCATGTATATAAACCTGACTTTTAGTTATTTTTCCACCTCAACCTTGACGGTTACCACTTTTCATGGATTCACTGGTCTGAAATTTTATTGAATAGGTTTTACATTGGGGTAGGTTTGGATTTCATGTTCAAGAATCGATGGATCAATTCCTAGAATATCCTCATATGACCAAGCGAAGATGTCACAAAATTCCTTAAACAAGGAAGTGTAAATGGAAATATATTCCAGAGAAAATTTTGCACCAATGTGTTTTTTTTCCACAACATCAGGTTTTGCAAAGATATTGATTGGAATCATGCTGGATGTGTTTACCACATTCCCCTCATAAAATATACCCTCCTTGAGAAAAAGATTAACGGGAATATCAACACCTTCTACTAGTCTCACATGGAACTATGAATTCCCTATCTTGCTTAGTTCCAGAAAGAAGAATGACTTGTGGTGAAGGTATTCACAAATATTTTCCGTTCCAATCATGGCTTCCAGAATGGATTCTTCAAATGGAAAAACCATATCTAAACTTATTGTATGAGTATGTAGAGTTGTTTGTCCATGCAGGAAATTAGGATTCATCTAACTCTTCTAATACTGAAGGAGTCATGATGGAATCAACAACAACATCAAATGTATATTGATAAGTTGTCTCTATTGTTGATAGGGGCACTTGATGTTCTTCCTACAAAGGTAGGACCCATGGGTCAATTCTATCTAGAACCAAAGAGATATTCTTCCCAATGCTTGTTGAAATTAAGTAATTTATAGGAGATGGTATATCAAACATTCCCATCAATAATGTATACATTCCAACTCCTAATATTTCATTGGTCGGTATCGACTGATCAATCAATGGTACGGTGGACTCAGTGATCTCCCAATGGCCCTTTTGAGTATAAGTCAGCTGGTCAACTGTGACTAGTTTTCCTTTGTGTGGAAACGCAAGGAACCGAAAGATGGCTAAAGGAATAACACAAATTGCATACGTCCAACTTCTCCTAAAAAGTAGATTCTAGTCCAAAGGAGAATTAACCACTTTAATTTCTAGAGAGACTACTTTTCTTTCCAACTTTATTTTGAAAGATGGAAAGGTACCATGTGTACATAAATACCTTCTATCAAACACAGTCAAAAAAGTGTTTGATGGGACAAACTCATAGGATCCTAGAGCCTTCCAGCATGAAATCGATATAACACATGTGGAAGAACCTTTATCAATAACCATTCGACTGATGGTTTTTCCTCAATGAATGACATCAATACAAAAGGCCACATGGTATGGAAGGTGTGGCTTAACCTCAAAAATATTAAACTTAGCCAATAGGCTCACAGAGTCCATACTACCTATAGCTACTAAGAGTGCAACCCTCTATGAAGGACAAATTTGTAGCACTTCTAGAGCCAACATTGCACGAGGTGTTTGTACTATATCTTCTACCACAGAGTAGTTAGAAGAAATCGTCACATTAGGATTATGTAATGTCTTCTTAAAGACACCTTTAGGTATCTTAGGCATGGGTCCAGCCTGTTTTTCAATTGTGAGTGGGGATGAAGGTCCGAGAGTAGACTTATATTTTTGTTGAGCATTTGATTCATAGTATTTATCTATGGTATGTAGTAACATATGTGATCAAAACATATTAATGTAATACTGAGCAATCAGTGCACCTGGTGTGCCCCCGACATCTTTTGAACTAGAAGCTGCATTATGTCCTTTGGGAAATGGATCCTTTAGGACAATTGGTTGTTGTTGTTTAAGAAGCTTCCATGTTTAATATATCAAGGGGAATTGGTAGGTTAGGTGGTCTCCTTGGCACAACTTTCAAGGAAATTCTACCTTATTCTTCTCTTTCTTACCCCCCTCAGCATTTTTCATGGAATTTTGTTTATTTTGTTTCGCCTCACCCTTATTTCATTTGTTCTTTTTCCCACCAGGCTGCTGATGTCCCTTTCAGGAAGAATCTGTTGAATAGACATTACAAACTACTTCACTAACATCTCATGGATATTCTTAGCTAGTTATTCTACAATGGGTGTGCTTACTGAACCAACCATACCATCGGCATGTGGTCCAGTCCTAGGTTTCTGAAGTTCATTAGTAGAACTTGGTGCCTCAGGGATAATTTCGTAAAGAATCTTAGATTAATCATATATCAAATCTAGTTGTTGGGCCTTAAGAATGGCTTCATCCTCCGTCATTACTCCCAATGTTGATACGTGTTTTGAAATATATGGAAGTAAATACTTCAAAAACCATTCCAATAAGAACTCGAGAGGGATGTTGGATTTGATAAGCCTCTATCTCCTTCTCCACTCCTGAATATTGTTAGAATAATCAACCCATAGTATTTACCCACTTAGACATTAATTCATTTATTTTTGTCTTATTTGCCTAGTCCATGAGTCCCACCACGTGCAAGTTGCTAATTGCCTATCCATAGAGGTCAAACTTGCCATTATTGACTCATGGAGCGCTTGGGAAAGCCTTAGGAATCAAATCTGCTTTATTCCTAGCCTCCTAGGTGCCCATCTGCTTTTTCTACTTTATTCCCTACTTTTTC
>LPNX011002860.1:2247-26641 GCA_001517045.1 Pseudotsuga menziesii | reverse complement strand
TCAGTTTTCTGTTATTGATTAATAATTAATATAGTCTTAAAATTGCTCTCAGCTGAGATAGGGTTAAATAGGATAGATAGATTAATTAGTTTTAAATTTTTTATTTTTTTTTAATTAGCACTGTTAAATCATTCTGCATACTATAAGTAAGTTTTCATATTTAGAAAACTTCCCAAAATCGAAGTCTTTTGTTAAGAAAGCAACCTTAGGATATTTTAGGTATTTAGGTAGGATAGGTATTAGAATAGGTTAGATTTTGCTGGTTTTAAGTTCTCTTTAAGAGACAAACTAGCTGGTAGCAGGACCATAACCTGCGAGGTTTTGTTAAACCAAACATAGCGGACGCTGCTCTAAGTTGATTGTGTGGACAAAACCTCCTTATTGGCTCTAATTAATAAAATCAGGCCAACAGGGCCAGAAATAACCGGTACGTAATATATTCTGGGTCATTTCTAACCCAGATAAATGACCCCCACATGCTCCACTATGGGCATCTTTTAGGACAATCTCAGCTTCTTCGTGGGCAAGATATCAATGCAAAATGAAATCTACTCCCCTACGATATAAAGTATCTCCAATAATGAGGTAGTTCTTGGCATGTATGCATAGTTTACACCGTTCTTCCTGCGATAAGACTGTAGGGTACTTCAAAGTCTAGAAATAGATAAGTATATCTCTGTACTATGTTTCAAAGGTGGAAATTAAAAATATATGCTCATCTGGGAATGAGTCTTTTTCAATGGTTACATATTCCTCTACTGGAAATTCTGCAATGAGATAAAAACTAAGGATTTGGCGGATTTAAAATCCAAGTCAAACTCTTGGAGAATGACTATCCATTTGTTGAATTTGCCTCCAACTATCCGTCAAGACAAAACATATTAAAAAGGATTGACATCTGCTACTACCATCATGGTCCTCAGTAAGATGTAGTGACGCAACCTCTGAACAGCATACACAGCTGCCAAGGCCAACTTCTCGACCTGGGAATACCTAAGTTCATGTCTGGCTAAAGCATGGCTGAGATAGTAGACAACATGCTCTTGGAGCTTATCGTCCTCTTGGACTAGTACTACCCCTATGGTTGACTCATATGCAGCCATATACAATATAAAACCCGTAGAGTAATCTAGCGGATGCAATAATAGTGCCGACAACAAAGATTTTTTTAATGCCTCGAATGCGAGTTATGCAATTTCATCCCATACAAATGGGGTGTCCTATTTTAACAGGTGCATGAAACCTTTAGTGATCTTGGAATAATTTACAATAATGCGTCGAAGGAAATTGGACTTCCCCTGTAGGCTCTGAAGCTTCCTGATAGAACGAGGAGGAGGCATATTTACGATGGCCTCAACTTTCAAAGGATTCACCTGAATTCCTTTGTTAGAAACAATGAATCCAAGTAGTCTCCCTGTCTCGACATAGAAAACACACTTTTGGGGATTCAAGCGAATTTTATAGTATCTGCATTGTTCAAAAATCAAATGCAAGTGATCTGGGTGAGCGATCCTCTTACGAGAATGTGCTGGCAGATCATCAAGGTAGGGTTCAACAATGGTTTTAATGTTGTGAAAGGAAAAATTCATTGCCCGCTGAAAGGTTGGCCCAACATTTTTCAATCCAAAAGGCATTTTATTGTACGCGAAGGCACCCCAAGGACAAATAAAAGTTTTTTTATGTTGGTCTTTCGGTTTAATTTGGATTTTATTATATATGGAGAAACCATCCATAAAATAAAAGACTTCACTTCCCGCGCAAGAATCAATAATTTGATCTATAAATGGCGTGGGATAGTTGTCGATAGGACAGACTTTGTTTAGATCTCTAAAGTTAGTACAAACACATATAATTCATTGATTTTTGTCAATAAGAATAGGGTTGGATACCCATTTTGTCAAAGCTATGGGATAAATGAAACTGGCTTTCAATAATTTCTCAACTTCAGCCTTCACTTCCACCGCTTTACGCGGGTTGACAGGTCTCAACTTTTGTCGAATGAGTCTAGCATCAAGGTATGTTCGGATTTCATGCTCGACTATTGATGGATCAATGCCTGGAATCTCCTCATATGACCAGGCAAAAACATCATGAAATTCCTTAAACAAGGTCGTATAGATCACAATCTCCTCTGTATAGCAGTTTGTGCTGATGTGTACATTTTCCACAACATTAGGATTTATAGAGATGTTGATAGGGATAGTAATGGAAATGTTTTCCATATTCCCTTCAGCAAACATTCCTTCCCTTGGTAAGGGATTAATAGGTGTATCAACATCCCCTGCCAGTCTCATATGGAACTCCTGGTTCTCTATCCTGCTTAACTCTGGAAGAAAATAGGATCGATGGTGAAGATCTTCATAGATATTATCTCGTCCACTCATAGCTTCCAGAATGCCTTCATCCAAAGGTAAAACCATATCTAAGCAATCTCTAGAATGCAAAGAGTTATCTACCTAAGAAGGAAAATAGGCTTCTTCTAGTTCCTCTGAGACTGTGAGAGGGGCCAGAATGGGATCAACAGTGATATGGAAGATAGCTCGATACACTACTACATTTCGACCAAAAATTTGACGGCACGTGGATTTCTCTTTTTAAACTTACCAAAAATCACAAGCATACATTTTTTTTTATAAATGTGGCCACAAGCGTCAGTTAAGCGACGACGCATTAGTAAACGTCTCTTAATGGACGGTTAAGCGATGACGCTTAAGGGTCTAGATGTATATGCTAAAATTCTACACAATCTCACTATGTATTTCAATACTTGTCCTAACATGAATAAGAACTCCATGCTTGCACTCATAGAACACCAACTAAAAGGTGTGGCCTAAGCCTAGTACTAGTCTTAATCTAACTCTTTGAATGTCTACATTGAACTCAATCAAGACCACTCTAATAGTTCCACTTCTATGTTTATTACTACTCTTGACACCTTTTCTTAATCCCTTAGATGGCATTTTACCCTTTGTGGTATCTACATAATTTGAAGTGCTACTAGTCACAACTTCATTGAGCTTTAGGTCAAACTGTCCAACAATATATTGTTATTTCACCAAGCTTTGAACATCTCTAGAACAAGGAACCTAAAGAGGTATTCATTCTTGATATTAATTATGGTTTAATATTATTTTTAGACAGGAAGTGACATTATTTAAGAGAACCACTCTAGGCCAACTCTTTCTTCTCACCTTAGTTGACCATTATGTTTTCCCTTTGGATATATGATCACATGTTGAAATACCTTATGCATTTAAAGTTGTTTATCTTTCCAACCACACCTCTTTGTATCCCTCACTATTTTTAATGACCCAAGAGGCTACTCAATTCTATCATGACCTTTTATTTACCCATACTTTCTATGTCAAAGATTAATTGACCACTCCCATCCTCAATAATGTCATTCAAAAGAACCTCATCTCCCATGACATTGTATCCTATATCCATCTCCTCACCACAACCCATCCCTATTCTTATCACTAGAGGTAGATGTAGGTACTAAAAGAAGAGCCTCATTTGTTAGGGAATAAATTTTGCACCATTACCCTTTACTTGAGGTAGGTACGGAAAAGAAGAGCCTCATTTGTTAGGGAATAAATTTTGCACCATCACCCTTTTCCATTGGCTAGTTTCAAAACATGATGTCTCTCCCTTCAATAATTTTAATTTTCTATTAAGAATATTTTATCAAAATTAACCTAATGCGTTTTATGAACCACACTATAATATTTATAAGCATTTTAAAAATGGAAAAACCCATTGCATTTTATATAGGCATTTATATTGTCCATCACATCAATTTGGATAAATGTCTTCCCCTTCATGTGTTTGGTGATGGTGAACACAACATTTTTGTTTAAAATATTTTGTCATATTTGTGGGCATGCGTTCCATTTGGGTTAACACTTGCATCCTCTACCACTGTTGGTGTTTAGACACCCTTGACTCCTCTGAAAAGATCAAGGTCTAATACTAATTGTAGTTAGTATGAAAGCTAGCACAGTCTTACCTGGAAGCTAATAGTCTTTATTTGGAATAATATCCATGGGAGCTCTAATCTGCTATAATCTATAATAAGGCTCTGCTACTAATACAATGGGAAGAGATAGGGTATTATATCATAAACCTCTTTTTAGGGGTTTGGAGGAACCTCCCATGGGTGAAATAAAAGATTTTTTTTTTTAGTAAGAATGCAATCTCAGGACATTTCCCTATCTACAACGTGTGCTTCAATGACTGGTTCAAGCTAAGAAACCGGTTCTGGGTCAAGGTACCTGGCTAATAGCTCTGCAGAGTCCAATGGACACCTTATCAATTAATATGCGCGTTGTCTCTTTGCCGGGATGGCCTCATGTGGCATCTGTTGTGTAACCCCAAAAAATACCCACGGCAATAAATTGCACCCAACCCTCGATCCAAAGACTATAAATATCTTGGCTGCAATATCTATGGGTTAACTTCTTTCCAAATTCAAATGTTCATCCGGGTTTCTTTTCAGCTGCCAAATCGAGCTGTATTTGCGCTACATAGTCCCTTTGTCCTCCGCAACGATATTTTCCTAGGTGTGGGTACAAGTTTGGTTAGAAACAGTTTCCCAAGAGCGCGCAGGCAAGAAGAAGAGCAGCTACAGGTCACGGAATCACTGGTGGAGGCAGAGGATTTTGGGTAAGTTTGAAGCCATTGAATCTACACGTTTTTTGCTGGATCATTCTCCCTTTAAGGTATGGCTGGAAAACACTCTGTAGGCTTTATAGTTTGCACACCATATTTTTGATGAAATTCCTAAGAGAGCAAACCCTCACTGTTGTATCTAGAAGAGTTCATAATAAAGTCTTGGGATATGAATACCCATATTGCAGACATATATAGAAAACACCTTGTTTTACTAAATGCTCTCCAGAATTTTGCATGTAGATTTAATATTCAAAATTATTATACAGTTGGCTGTCTCAATAACTAATCTTCTATTGAAGAGAGGTAATCATACCAAATTTAGTCATATCTGGGTGTTTGCTAGATTTAACTTGTTTAAACCATGGATTTAACCATCAAAGTGAAAGATTTTCACATTATTGCCAATCTCAGAAAATCTAGATTCCTTGATATGTCAAGAGGAATCAAGTTGGTGTAATTTCCATAAACTGCTCACATAATTGCATGACCTGACTAGCCATCTCTTTCACCTTTTTTGAAGCACTTTCCTTTTACCAACTTTTTCATAGTGAAGGATGAGAGCCTCACCTACCCACCATATTTCCTCTTTTTGTCTGCAGTGACCATGTTGAATGATCATACCTGCTTGAGAGTACCCTTCTCTAGCAGAACTGTGACACTACCAGTGAGATCATTAGTTGTTACGGTGTTCCTATTCTATACTGATATTTATTTTGTGAAGGTTTTCAATCAAAATAAGAACAAATTTTTCTTTGAAACTTGGATTCTCCAAATAGGCAATAATAATCACATTTGGGTACAGGATATTGAAAATACGCTCTCTGAGAGTTTCTGATCAATGTTTATGCTCTCTGTCTCCAGTACTGCTTTCTATCCTTTTTCTTCTTCTGGCTTGGCTATTCTGCATGTGATGTTGTCTAGTCTTCAGCTCTTGCCTTGGATCCCTGGTTCTTCTTCCTATAGTACTCTCCATTTCAATATTACCTACACAAAGAAACTCTCATTACACCAACTTGATAACTCAACTAATGTAAATACTTACTAGTATGAGCAAATCATGAAATCATACACTTGTAGGTTGGCATATCACGATTTTGCAGACTAGCAATTAATCTATGGCAACCTACAACATTGAAAATCTGAAGAATTGGTTTCTAAAAGTCATGTCTTAAAACAAACATTCAAAGGATGTAGTACAGGTCTATGTATTGCTGGAATGCGCTGAAGAAGAATAGTACAGGTCTTTTGAGTGCTGAAGTGCATTAATCAAAAGGGACCAGAGCAGAGTGTTCATATGCCATGGGTTTTTTCGAATGTTATCTATCAAAACCATTCAAACAGAATACCAGTTTTTCCCTGTGTATTGGTTTTAGTTCAAAATTAATGTTTTTAATTACTTTTTGTTGCAATCAGCTGATCGGGGTAAGTCCCTAATGGATCCTAAGAGGCCGACACCCCCTACAGGCGACAGGTATATATACCACATTTTTACTTACCTGCTTCTTTAGAAAGTACATTTTTTTAATTATGATATCAACGTGGTCAATATTTAAATATGTTTTTAAATAAGATTTTCCCCGTGTATTGGTTTCAGTTCAAAATTAATGTTTTTAATTACTTTGTTGCAGTCAGCTGATCGGGGCAAGTCCCCAATGGAGCCTGGGAGGCCGACACCCCCCTATAGGCAACAGGTATATATACCACATTTTTACTTACCTGCTTCTTTAGAAAGTACATTTGTTTAATTATGATATCAACGTGGTTAATATTTTGTTTGTAGGCTGAGGGTCGAGGCAAGAGCTCCATGACAGATGATATGTCGACAGATGTTAGCACGCCACGCTCATCGGGTCATGAGCAGGTATATACCACGTTGTGAATTTCAGAAACTGTATTTATACATATTTATGTTATCTAATTATATTAATGATTTCAAATTGATATTAATGTTTTCTATTTTTATGTCGGATGATACTTATCTATAGACGGATCCGAAGGATATGGATTTGGGGCACATTCTTGACGATGTTGACCTCAAGAATTCAAAGAATATCTGGGATGCAGTTCAAAAAGAAAAAACACAATTAAATCAGGAGGTCGTCAATCTGCTTATATCGGATCTGCAAATGACGCAGGATGAGACTCAAGCAAAGATAGATCGTGTGTTGCTTAAAGTAAAGCGCTTGAATGTAAGATGCAAACTCTTTAATTATAAGTCTATTCCAAATGTAATTTTTTTTCCTATTCGTATATGAGTAACTAAAATATTATTTGTTTCTACAGGAATATTTTTTCCCCGGTGAGAGGCATGCTGATACCATTCAGCATGACACCCCCTTCGCCACTGATCATGTATCATTGCCGTCTCGCCAGTCGGAAACACAAAATGAGACACCCCATATGGAACATGAGAGTGCTGACGAGGATCAGGGGCATGGGAATGCTGGCGAGGATCAGGGGCCAGTACATGGAGAAGAGCATGACTTTGATGCTGCCATCCCAACATTTCCTGGATCTTTCAGTATCACTAGCACGGGAACATTTGAGACTACTTTTTTGGTGGACGAAGATCTCATTCCCTACAAGATGGAGAAGATTCTAGGTACTATTTACAAAATGTTTTAACTATATATTATAATTTTATTGGAATGTAATTATGCATCATTATTTTTACACTAATTAACACATACTCATTTTTGTAGGAAATGATGTCTTTTATAAACATCTTAATGATTGGTCTTTAGAGCTGTTTGGGCCCACTATCTACACATGGTGGAACCGACAGAGTAAATTTTTGAAAGATGAGCTTATTGCTTGCTTGGTTGGGTTTTTTGGTGCCGAAACCTTTAACCGACAAAAGGTTCTCGAAAAATCTGGCCAATATTTACATTATGTACGGGAGGGATATCGGAACAACTTAGAAATTAATCAAAAGTACGAGTTCCCTCCGATGATTCCAACAAGGGAGTGGAAAGGCTTGCTGGATGATGCAAGGGAGAAAGCTGCGAAAATAGCGGGCAAGCCAGTACCCGAGTCAGCTAGAAGGTATGCAATACTTTCGGCAATGGAATTATATGTTTACTACACTTTATTTTTCATTTTTTTGCAATGTTTAATGTATTTAAAATTACTTTTATAGGCTACCAGATACGTCGAAGGCCACCCAAGCAAGAATAGAAAAACATGGGCAACACAAGCTTGGCCCTGGTGGATATTCCAACCTGCAAGCACAAATCGTAAGTATGATCAATAATAATTTTATTGTATAGAAATTATAGATTGCATTTAAAATTGTTTTCATGATGATATAACAACAACAATGATGATCTAATTGAAAATTACAGGCTCAAAGATTCCACGATTTGCCAATGGAGGAAGACATGAGGATCGGCTACCAACGCGGGTTTTTGGGTGTTGTTGAACATCGAACAAGCAGCTATGGTAGCCAAGAAAATTATTCCAGTGGTCCATCCTACGAACAAGTAACTACAATAAACAAATTCTATTTAATATTGATTCATTGTGTTTTATATTCATTAATAAACTAGGACATAAAATATTTAGTCTCTTTGTGTTAAGATGCACAAAGGAAGTAGAGAAAATGTGGAGGATGGAGGAGAAAGAGATATTGGAGTTCATGTTGATCGAAATCAAGGTAATAATCATTCCTGTGTTAAAAAAAACTAGTATGGATTAAAGTCTCAAATATTAAATTGCAAATACTATATTGTTGTAAGTGTTGATGTTTTAATGCAGAGGGTCTTCATGTGCAACTTGAGGCAGCATCAGAAGATCAAACGCATGAAATTCATGTCACCCATGAGTTTCCTGGTACAAAGCACCGCTCTAATGTTTTTTTATTAATGAAGGACTTACAATGATAATAATAAAAACACGTCAAGTAATTAATATTTCTTCATTTTTCCAGTACATCCTGGCACCTTACAGCAGCCACGTACACGTCGGGAGCACACGACCCATCGAAAAACACGATCACAGGCAGCTACAGAGGGCATAGGAAACAAAAAACAATTGGTAGAAGAGGATGTCACACTTAGAGAATATGTGGAGAGAAAAAAGCGCCAAAAAAAGTAGTGATTGTAACAAGTACACTATTACATTATTTTTTTATGCATTGTCCTCGGATATTATTTTTGATATTATGGAGTAATGTCTTCAACTATTTATTTTTTTCTATGTATGAATGAATGAATGAGTTAATTAATGAATGCTATAAACTAATTATTTGATCCATGGTTTTAGGTATTGAAAATCAGAATTTCCAGTCTACAATGTCAACTGATCAGTATACAGAAATTTGTAATTTCTTAGTAATATTTTTTTACAACTGTGCCTCTTTAACCGATCGAAGGACACTGTATAATTTAAAACTAAAAGGCCGTCATGGTGCAAAACACATTCAAAAAAATTAGGTTCTTCACAATGAGCCAAAACCTATCAAGAAGATTCACTATCCAAAGATAGGTTCTTCATAATGAGCCATTACATATCAGTGTGGTAGCATACTTAAAAATTCACAATTATCCTCTGTCCTCAATAGATAGATCCATGATCTTCGCTTTAATAGAAATACAACTACCATGAACCATCCTTTTAAATTTCAGTCAGAATTTGGATCCTATTTAGTATTTATTATAACCAATATCAGATTTCTGCATGATATTTTGTTTTTAAGTTTGTTTATGGTATTCCAACACACATTATGCATATAATCCATTCATTGCTATATTCATAACAACATAAGAAGCCATAGAGCAATTCACAGGGGTCTTGTTAATTAGGCAGTGGCGTAGTACTTGAAGGAATACTATTAAACCTTCCAGGTGACCTAATGCATATTGTGCTCATTGTTCAACAATATAGGTTCAAAGTATTTGTATAAGATATATTTGAAGTATTTTGCAATTACACCATGGCTATCGTCAACCACCATCATCAGTGACCTTTGGATCTACTTCCAATCTTGGTTAAATTGTATTTCTCAGAGAAAATACAACAAATTCCCTGAAAATAACTACATGGTTTCCTTCGAGGGTGAAAACAACTATTGTGTTGAAAGGTCAGTTAGTCCATGGAATTATTTGTTCCTTGAATTCAATTTGCAAGAATTTCAAGAGCAAAATTCTATGCAGTTGTAGCAATTGCAACAATCCATGTATCCCTGTGATTATTGGTGGCTATAAAGTTTAAACTCATGAACACTTGCCATCAACCATGTTATCCACATTTTGTGGTATAGCAGTGAACTCACTCAAAGCCTTATTGAACTGAGCAAGACCCGCGGATGGCTGTTAGTAAGTTCAAGACAGGGATCGGGTCAAGGGTGCATAAGCTTTAAACAAGGAGTTGTGCCAAAAGGTGCAAAGGCATGTCCATAGGATGGGTATTAGAAGAGTTCTTCATCAAGTTGTAATAGTTTGTCCAAATTGCTGTGTATGTTTAACATATTCATATTTTTACCATGCAATGTGGCCAAACTATTAGTTGTATAAATGCATTGATGTTTAAAATGTGTATTGTTCTTCACAAAATAGAAAGGAATCTGTCTTCACATGAGGAGGTTCCACCTCGAATCCAGGTTTTGCATTTCATATGTTTAACAGAAGATTTTCAAAAGTGACTTGAGAAACATTGCTACCTTGTTGAAAAATAGCCTCCAACATGACAATACTGTCAAATATTCATGGTGACAAAGTTGGTCAACCTAGTTGTGTGATCATATCTGCTAGGACATTTTTAGATTTGTTCTAGAAAGATCTTGTTCCACAGAGATCCGAGTCAAAGTGCATAAGTTACTCTGCAAGTTTATTTTAAAGGAAGTGTTGAAGGCATCGATGGGACTGCAACAGTGGTATATAAGTAATTTGCAATGTTTTTTTCACAAAGTTAGTAGTCGTTGTCAAGCTGTAATGGTGCATCACAAGGTTAGAATATATAGCAGAATACAGGAAGCAATGATGAATATTAGTGGATGATACTTTGAAGCCTGTTAGAGGTATGATATGTTCAATAGGAAAAGCATGGATCACAGTTGGCTTAAGGTGGACATCCTTGTTGTATCACGTACTGACTTCTACTTTAATGCTGTCATAACATGGGGTCTACTAACAAAGCATTCATAAGGTTTATTTTGAGAATCGTGCCTTCTCACAATGAAGATGTCCAAGTCCTTGATTTGGTGGGGTAGGTAGGTTTGTGGGACATTGATAATATGGTTGTTATTTAATATTACCCGACCTAAAGAGGTTTTTCAAAATAGCCAGTTTCTGGAAGACCCACTCTCAATATTGTTTAGCATAATCAATATTGCTCAACAGTTCATATCTAAAAATTAGCAAAGTTTTGGTTGCACTGTTCATGCCAATAGATTGGGTTTATAATAATTATTCTAGAAATGAGTATCATCTGACAATAGGGTCTTGGTGTGATAGTAAAATCTATTTTGGATGGGTTTGATAGTTAAAGAGAGGTGATATTCGACATCATTTTTGTTGTCCGATGATGATTTGCCTTAATTGGATGCTCTGACCCCAAGTGCACCCTCTTCTACAACAATTTGGGTAAATTGCATTATTACATATGGTTGAGTTTTTCCCTAGTTCTCGAACCAATGTTGCAACTTCCCTGCTTCCCTCTTGAAGCTTGTTGTCAAAAGCCTTAAAATATTATACTTTTAGTAGCATATTATGTGGATGACGTTAATAAGTAGTGAAGAGATTCAAACTGAAAGACCCAAAACCATGAGTTGTTGTGTAAGTGAATGCTTACAATGTGTAAGTGAGAAAGATGTTATTGAATGAACTGCAACCAGAGCAGCAACATTAGCAATACTCCAAATGTGGATGCCAAAGAAACCATTAATACGAAGTCCTTGAGTGCACAGTCGAGGATTGAGGCCAACGAAGGCCAGAGAAAAACCATTTGATAATAGCTACAGGTAGAAAGATGAAAGGAATACTGTCAATACAGAAGAACCCAATGAATTAAAGGGTCCTACAGTAGCATAGGATATTCTTTATTCAAAATGGCTCGAATTTGTCTTTTTCCTGGTTAAATTTCAGCTAGTAAATTTGACAGAAAATTGGGTGCCAGGCCTAGTTTCATGGATTAAAGCTCCAGGGACATAGTCCTTTAATGCCCCCAAATGTTTTGAGGGTCTCTGAATCAACCCACAACCTCCAAAAATCCATAAACAACCTGCAACTATACCAAAGTTGGATTTTTTACTTTGTCGTATTCAGGGCCATTTTGGAAAAAGCATATGCTGCTCCATCCTACAGCTGCCAAACATCAAGAGAAGGAATGCCTTGATCACTCGGGTTCAACTATTCTAAGGAATATCTACATTAAAGTAAGCTAGAAAACCCTTGGTTGAGACAAGGAGAAAACCCAGAGTAAGAGCTCCAAGGAACTAGCCGACCACGTAAGATGGGTACTAATACTGCATCAATAATTGAATCTTCCAATAACGTCAAATAATGCATAGGGATAATGTTATCTTGGGAAAGGTCATAAATCTTCACAAACTTGTTGGTCACCACCATGAGTTGAACCTGAGAACCAGGAAGCCAGGCTATTTGTCGAATGTAAGCACCTTCTAAAGCAAGCTCAATTGCAAGACGGTCTGTTATTTCATCTCGAGAATTGACAGTGAGAACTTGGCATTCCTCATACCCAACTACAGCCAAATAGTTCTCATTTGCAGAGTTAAAAACAAGATGAACTATTTCAAATCGAACTGCATTCTTGGAAAGAGGCTTCACATTAGACTTGTCTGCTATCACAGCTGCTACAGCTGGTTGTCCAATAAGTTGCCTCGCATCTAAGATTGTTACTTTGTCACCTTCTCCTGGTGCAAGCCTGCCTCTTCTATTTATAGTAAGAAGAGATTTGACGATAGAGACACTTGAAATATGGGATTTAAGTTCCCTTGCATTAGAATATTATTTTTTAATCTCCATGTCCAGAGATCTGCTTCTATATGCCTTCCTTAATTGTAAAAGATATGAATTGTAGGATAAAACCTTGTCATCAACCAAAACTATCCTCTCATCCTTTGACAAGACTGAATGACTAGCCTTGTTAATACCAGGAAGAAGTTGTCTCTATTAATTTTTCAGAAACATGCTTGTTAGCACCATACGAACCCAGTGCAGAAACTAGAAAACCCAAGACAAAATTCAAACCCTCCAGATGGGTTTCATCGGCAGACAACTTGACCACCATATCAATTTCCCTCTTGATAATCGGCTTTATTGTGGACTCACCATTTGCCAATTGAACTACAAAATTGAAGTATGCTTTTGCAGTAGGAACATCAAATGACAGGAATGCCTTCTCTAGAACCACAAGCAATGCATCAAGAATGTGATCACAAAATTCTCTTGATTTTGAATCAAATAAAGGTGACACCAGAGCAATGATGAAAGCAATAGCTGAATCTCTTACTGAATTAGAGACTCTTGTTGGAAAATTACCTACAGCTGATTGAGCAGTATATCCTAGCAGCATTTTTTCTAGCCATGAAACCAAATAAGATGAATCCATCAATAAGAACTTTTGTTGCAAGGTGTGTTTCAAGTTAGTATAACTCGGATCACTTGTTAAAAGATTAACAAACAGTTGTAGCACCTTCGTATTCACTGACTCATTATGGAATCCATCCAAAGCATTAAATGAAGACAAAAAGTTACCATTCCCTCCAAGAAATTCCCGGAACTTGTTGGATTGGTTGAACATCAATGAGTCCTCAGTGTTCCCTAAATAAAACTTAAGCAAAATGACTTTACTAGGATCCGTTCTTAGGCATTCCACCATATCAGTTGTACTTGTAAGTAGATGCTCTTTAATAGATAAGTTAAGATCCTTGCTTGAGTTCATTTCTTTTACCAGGCTTTCCATGTTCTTCAGCAAAAATAGATCACTATACATACATCTCTCTTCTATAGAGGGAATTAAATTATTGAACAGGATTCTACATTTATCATGTATACCCTCAAATAGCATGTCAAACTTTATGGTCATTATGACCTCAAGCAAACTATTGAAAACTTCTGCATCAACCTCAGTTCCCCCTAATGCATCTCTTTCTCTAAAAAATTGCTCAATTGTATACAAAAATCCCTCAACAGATAGGGTAGAAGAGACCACAGCTGCACTCCCTGGATGAACATGTGATGGGAAACCATGCAACAAGGAGCTCAGAAAAAGTTTGTTCAGGTTCCCTGTGTTTTCTTTGCTCACAATTCCTCTAAACTTTGTCAGAGTTCCAAGTACAGAGATCTATAAGCTTAAAGCCAGCTCCTAGCTTCCCCAACAGCTCTTCCTGCTTTAACTTGTCATAACCTGCTTGAAGTAGAAAATTTAGTGAAAATAGTGCATCATCTTTGCATTCTTTTCCATCAAGAACAAAAAGCACAGCTTTTCGCAGTGCCCCGAGATGCATGCTGAAAAGGGATTTCAATATTTTCAGAAAAATGCTTGATTGCCCATCCTTCAATACAAAAAAAACTAACTGCTCACAAAGTGTGAGTAATGAAGTATCTTTAGATGTCTGATCTATCCAAAATGTGTCCTCTCTTGAAACTGGGATCTTTCTCAGAGACACTTTCCACAGACCTGCCTGGAGCAATGATAAAATTAAAGACAACCATGCACTATGCCTTAAGAATAACCAACCCCTTTCCTTCACACTATGCTCTTTGTATAATGTTTGAAGTTGAGAGAGTATATCTAGAATGATATTTGCCAGCTGTGATAGCTCCCCTGTATGGCCAAAATGAACATTATGGCGTAGAATTCTACTAAAACTTATGAAGTATTCAATTTCAAGAAATTTGTCTCTGCCCAATTTAGGACTCCATGGCAAAGCACCAGCTTCCTTAACATCAATATCTGATAGAGTGATCCAGCCAAGTACAAAACAATATCTTTCAAGTATAAGCTCATGCACTTGGGAAGCTTCCCTATTCTGCCACACTTCCAAATTGCGACAAACAACATAATAGAGATCAGACCAATTTAAATGCAGATCTTGAAGAACTTTGTGTTCTACAATACCCCAGTTATGAACCCCACTAATTTCAATCAGTTGCTGAAAGAGATCAGCCATTCCATGCTCTTCTGTGACTCCCTCATTCACATTTATAACAATTTGTACCACATGATATACCCATGATTCTAAATAGCCTGTTCCTGTGGGAAGATGAAAAGTTCCTCCCTGTGTAATCTGTATTAACTTATTTCTTATATTGAACATCAACCAGGATGGGAAGGTTGTAGAGTGGAGAATCATGTGCCGAAGAATCAACATCAGTCTTGAAATTAGCAAAGACCAGCAAACCAATTGTGTGTTGTTAAGTTCCACTGGAGGACAACTTACATTGCTGAGGGTAGAAAAAATATTCTCTGCCATTTTGATTTTTTCAAATGCATTTGAAGAATGAAAAGCCATGAGAAGAACTTCCAAATGAAATAGGGATGGAAGGCTTTCACAAACTTCTTGGATATTTAAGCACCCTAAATATGTATCTTTCACTTTCTCAACAATAAAACCAGCGTAGCCTTTGTAGATTTTGAGTCTTAAGGAGTCATCTCCCAAACTGGACCCTGTGGATGTCCTTATAATAAGAATGCGAGCTACAAGAACAAGAGCATCATCAGTATAAGCAAACCTCCCATCCTCTACCTTCAGAACTTGATTTACTAGGTTTTCTTCAAGTTCGATGAATAAGGCACGCCTCATAACAATTTCATGTAACAGGTTAAAGCATGCTTTGTGAAAATGTTCAAGGAAGTGCTTTTCATAGGACATATCTGAAACACCAGCCCCCTCCATTCTTTCATCAACTGAAAGCTGTGGCTGTAGCATTCGTAAAAGAGCACTGACATGTTCTTCATTAAGTTTGTGATAGGCTTCTTTGTAAATAGAAGAATGGCAGTATGGAGAAAAAATGCACTCTTTAAAGAAACTAAGCACTTCAATAGCTCCTTGAGCCAGATCTTTGAACCTTAGAGTACCATGGGAAAATTTTAGATTGAATGTCCTGAATTGATTCTCAAAACACAGTTTCTTGATGAGGGCTAGGGATTTGTACCCTTTGTCGAGTCAAGGCTAGATAGGTTGTCACATGCTAAACGAGGCCCCATGAAGTGGACACCCATGTAGGCGTAAGCTCTTGCAATCTCAATCTCTACCCCTGAAAAGTAGAACTGTAGGTTAGAGAGAAATCTCCTCAATGCATTGAAGATCATGACCTTGTTCTGCCTAGGTTGATCCCCAACTTTTGATGGTCACAAAAACTAGCCAGGGAATTAATTTGTCTTTGTAGATCCCCAAGAGCAGATTCCATAAAGATTAAGTCATTGGTGAAAGGAGCAGGGAAATCAACACTTCAATATAGAAGGCAACAGGAAGCCATTTCCAACCTTAATGTGCTTGTGGATGAAGGATTCCAACTGGTCAATGTAGACCCCAAAGAGGGTCCTTTGCTCCTCCTAAGAACTAATTTGATCAAAGGTGGAGTTTTTTAGAAAGGTTTTCTTTTACTCATTTGTTAGAAAGTGATCACCTTATATTAATAGGTTTGCCAACCTTCCCCTTAAAAATCACTATTAGGGAATAAGACGGGTGATGACTTGATCATGTGGCAGGCATATAAAGAAAGTGAGATTTAAGAAGTAGATAAGCTAAAAAGATTTTGACTAAATAACATAAGAATTTTATGAAGATTACTTAATATTTAAACTCATTGTCTCTTGATCGTAGTCTGTCTAACAAATCCCATCAATATAGCAAATTGCTAACTCCATAGTGGTGTCTTTACTGCATCTATATTCAAAGGGAGACTGCTGTTTCTATTGAATTTTGAAGCAGTAATAGATGAAAGAAAGATATCATATCATGAAGGTTTTCAAAACTAAATTATCTTGTTCCTTTACATTATCACGCATATGACACAAAACTTTGAATAATCAGACCTTATCTTATTTTTTAAAATTTTTATCTACTGTTGACAAATTGTTATGTATTTGCATCTAACTAGTTTGTAGTTATAGTATCACATCTTAATTTGTCTTATTTCATTAGATTATAAGTACTGCATCTATTCAACTAAGATTTAAAGTCTTATCTTCAGAATAGAGATATCTCAGATACTAATGTGGCAACTGGTATATAAAATGGACAATTTTAATTGTTTTGTGTATATTTAGTATTGTCTACTAAAAAATTGTTCCCTTAAGGAAAGCTGATTGTGCCTATAAGGTATGAAGCACTTCCTTGAAATTAAGTAAATATGCTAACAAAACTCACAAAAATGGTATTAAAATCTAATATTGAAAATTATAATCCTTTGCCAGCATTCTCTAAAAGCCAACCACTTTAACATCAATCTACAACGTCAAACAGGATTATGATTGCTTATATGGTTGCACTTAAACCATTACATTTTATGGTATTTTGAAAGGCCAGAATGAAATGTACCCCACTACTACCCCAATGATGGCTCAGGATTAAAAATGTTTTATTATGCTCCATGTGCCTAATGTAGGATAATATTTTACTCCCTTTAAATCAATTTTTAAACTAAAAGCGTTGTGCAAACAAGGGCCATGTCCAAGGAGAGCATGCCAGAAGCCAGATTTTTACTGTATCTTGATTGATAATCATAGAAATCTTATGATTTTTCATGGTCAACTTTTACTTGCATAACTGCGTAATTGCATTGATATCTAATGATGGAAATTGTTATGAAAGGTCATTAAATATCTGATTTACCTTTCTTCTTTAAGAAAAATAAAATTAATATCATTTTTTTCTCTAGGATCTGAGAATGTATGGCTCATCTTATACTGAAAATAAATATTTATAGAACACGAATAATTACCTTAAAGCAGTCAGCCTGCAATAAGGTCAGAAAAAACATAGGCATATATATTCTTAGCATCATGATGAGCAGAAAACCTTTAACTTTGACTTGAACGCTTAACTCATTCAAAGACAACTTTTAAAAGTAGAGGCTGTACTTAGAACTCCTTCAAACAAATACTTACAGTTCAATGAGAAAATACATAACTGAAGTTGGAATAGTGTCATAGACCAACATAGTGACTAAAAATGTGCTAACTGCAGGTCCCAAGCAATGCTCTCTACAAATGAAAATTGTCTTGCAGTAAATAAGATAGTTTTTCTTGCATTGTTTTCCAACACTACTGGGAGAAAAAGCATTACAAAAACCAGTGTTTGATGGTCTTTGGTTTGTCACAATGAACAGTTTTTTTGTGGAAATTCTCGATTTTGTAGGCAGTCCTCAGTACAACACCAACCATGACAATTGTTGAGTTTATGTGAGATCCTGGAGGATTATACATTGCTCAATAAGGTAATGCATCAGAACTCAGTATGAGTAGAAGGTAGGGGCAAGTGGAGTTCTTTTATATGTGAGAAGGTACAATCTTATGCTATTATTAATAAATGAGCTAAATTACAGGCCCATCTATAGTCTCTCCAAATAGGCCCTTGTAAAGCATTGTTCATTTTTTGGGGAAAATGCCGCGTATAAGTAAATGGAACCAATAATGACACCACACGAAAATCCTGCCATTGAAAAGTAAAAAAAGAAACCATATAAGCATGCATATGAAGGGAGGGACTCAACATTACAATATAAATCATGGAGTTTCAGTCTAATTTCTCACAAGCAAATCCAACTCCTGCTTAAAGCTTCTCAAATCTCCTAGAATAAATGGGGAGTGGCCCTCCTGAAAAGTGATTTTACCTTGATGCTTCCACAAAAATCCAGTAGCAATCAGTTGTACTAATTGCCATTGGATTTGCAACTCCATGCCAATATGAATCTGTCAAATTGTGCTGAAACTGGAATCTAGCATTTGTATTTTTTTTTTAAAACACTTATAGCCGTCGGTTAAGCGACGGCTTGTAGGTGTTTTTTTTAAAAAAATTTCAATATCGTCGCTTAATCGACACCCATGCTGTCGCTTAACCGATGCTCTATAGGTGATTTAAAAAAAAAAAAAAATTCATTACCGTCGCTTAACTGATGCTTACGTTTTCTCCACCATCGCTTAACCGACGCTTACAAGTGACGCATGTTTAAAATTTAATATGAATTAGATGTCAGATAACCGACGATTGACATTTAACCAACAGTAAACTGGGCTATCGCTTAACCAATGGATTGGAAAGATGTCGGATAACCGACGAAAATCCACCGACGCTTAAAAAAAATCATAGTGTCGTACATGTGACAGGGAAGTGTCGAAAATCTGACAATACGGCCGTCGTATTTTTGGTTGAAATGTAGTAGTGATAAGCCACTTCCGCTGCCGATAAGCACACTTCAGGTTCAAGGTGGGAAGGAAGAACCCAAGGATTGGTTCTATCAACAACCGTTGCTATGGACTTCCCCACACTATTAGAACCTATATAATTAATCGGAGCTAGAAAATCAAATGTGCCCATCAATGATGTGTACATTCCAGCCTGTAAGCTCTCTAAAGTAGGTGTAACCTGATCAACCAATGGTATGGTGGACTCGTTAGTTTCCATGCGGCCTTTTTGAGTAAAATTGAGTTGGTCAACAGTAACCAACTTCCCTTCGTGTGGAAACACTACCACCCGAAAAATGGCGAATGCAAAAGCAGACATGGCATAATTCCAACTTCTCCCTAAGAGAAAGTTATAATCCAAAGGTGCATCAATCACCTCTACCTCAACATACACCTCTTTCCCTGCCAACTTAAATTCTAAATCTGATAGGATACCATGCGGACAGAATGACCTTCCATTGAAAGCAGTAAGTAGGGTGTTCGATGGAACCATCTCTGGGGATCCAAGAGCTTTCCAACAAGACAAGGAAATAACACATGTAGAAGCACACTCATCAACAAATTCCCTTCCAATGGTATTTCCACCATGGATGACATCTATCAATAAGGCTACATGATATGGTGGGCAAATTTTGACATCATATAGATTAAATTTCGCCATGAGACTCGATGAGTCCATACTGCCTAATGCTACTAAGAGTGCATCCCACTAGGCGGGACAACTCTATAACACCTCTAAAGCTGACATTACACAAGGAGGCTGGGCTAAGTCTCCAAATACAAAGTAGTTGGCTGTAGGCCTAGCATTAGGATTATGCAAGGTTTTCTTAAAGACACCTTTCGGTATCTTGGGCATAATTTCGACAGGTTTCTTAATCGTGAGAGGGTTAGAAGTTTGACCTATCAACTTAACCTTCTCTGAGGTATCTTTTTCATAGTTCCTATTCCTGGTTTATAGTAAAGTCTTGGATCGAACCATGTTGATATAATTGGGGTCAGGAGCATTTGGGGTGCCTCTTGCTGCATTTGAAGCTGAAGCAGAATTCTGTCCTTGGGGAAAATGATCCTTCAAGACAACCGGTTGTTGGGCTTTTAACAGCTTCTGCGCTAGTTCCATAAGGGGACATAGATGGGTCAAGTGATCTTCATGGAAGAAATTACATGGGAATTTCACCTTCTTGTTTTCTTTCTTGCCCCCATCCTCATTATTTGTGGGTTTTTGCTTGTTTTTGTTTCCCTCACCCATTTTTCCTCTCTTATTTTTTCCATTGGGCTACTGATTTCACTTCTAAGAGGTTTGTGCAAAAACATTTTCATTTTGGGGTGAGGGGGTAGCCTTTGATTCCTCCATCATAGAATGTTTGACAGATAGCTGATGGATTTGTTTTGCCAAATATTCTACAGTGGGAGAATTCACAGAACAAACCACACCATCGGCATGGGGTCTAGGCTTAGGTTTCTCTACATTATACGTTGGCCTTGGTGCCTCAGGGATGATTTCATATAAGATCCTAGATTGAGAATATATCAAATCTAGTTGCTAGGCCCTGAGGATAGCTTCTTTCTCATTCGTCACTCCCAAAGTAGATACATAATTAGATATATAAGGTAATAGGGATTAAAGGAACCATTCCAATAAGAAATTGGGAGGAATATTGGCTTTGATAAGGCTCTTCTGTCTTCTCCACTCTTGGATGTGATCCAAAATATGAGTGACCTTGTCCTGCCGAAAGGTAGATAACAATTCTATTTTGAAATCATAATAGACATGAAGCTGGAAGTGACTAAGGAATGCATTAGTCAAGTCCCAAAAATTGCTAAATGCAATAGAAGGCAATTCAATGTACCATTTTGCTGCAGTACTGGTCAAAGTTCTTTGAAACATCCTCAACTAAACTAAATCCTTGTTCAATGAGTTGGAAGAGCACCATAAATGGAAAGTGGTGGCATGATCTCTAGGATCATCACCAACATTGCCTTCGAATTTTGGGATATTCAAGGGCAGCTTAGTAGGTACGGGTGGCCAGGAGGGGTCATGTATCACTGGGTCATTCATTGGTTTCGACAAATCTAGAAAGTTTAACGTTGCTAGGAAAGGGAGGCTGGGTCTAACTGGAGCACTAATGGTACCAGTTTGGGGATTAGAGGGACTTTTCCCCATATTCCCATATGTGAAGGTGGGGTTTCCCCTTGCTTTTGGTTGTGAAGTTTATGGGTTGCTTTTGGAAAAAATTCCATCCATAAGCCAGCGAATTGTTTAAGTGCGATGCAGTATAAGAGGTTCTAGCTGCCCCAGTCGAAGCCGGTGTTTAGAATACAGGAGTAGGTATCCCTCCGCTAAAAAGTGAAAAAGGAGAGCTCGTGAATGAAGCTGAAACCAGAGTTTGAAAATCTTGACCATAAAGATTAGTGTTTCCAAACTGCACCCCTACAAATGAGGTGTTGGGCCTACGTATTGAGTGGATGGGGGAATGTGCCCCCCATTCCAAGGAAAACCTTGGACAAAATTCAAGGATCCTATAGGACCACTCTAGGCAGTGTGTGCGAAGGAAGTAGGATTTGTAGGTACACTAGGAATGCCAGTGACCATACCACCAGAAGCACCTTCTAAACTTGTGGGAGCCGGTGGTTAAACCACTCGGCTAGCTGAAGTTAACATTGTAGTAGGTATACTTGTTCTAGGGGCACCTATTGGGGGAGGTAGCACCCCTTCAGTTGGGGCTACTGAGGTAGAAGTAAAAGAACTTTCTCCTGCATTAGACATTATTCTGCCCACAGGGACACCAATCATGGGTGGATTGAAAGGACGAACCTGAACGATCACCCGATCGTTTAAGTCAGTTAGAGGTGAATTAAAATTCATTGCAAACTCGTTAGCCTGCAAGTATTCTATCTCAACTATGTTTAAATTAAAATGGTTTGCCCTAATTTTTGGTTCACCTGAAACTTCACTAACTCCTATCAGTTTGAAATAACTGTCTGTGTCCAATCTTTTCCTTTGAGGATGAGGTGGAGGTTCCAATGTGATAAGCGGAGGAATGTTTTGCAAACTTCATGAACTTCTAATAGATTGGTCCTCCACAATTGTAAATTTGACTCTTCACACCCTAAGGTCAGCTAAAACACAGACAAACCACAGAGCAATCACTACAAAAATTTCCTAAAGTCTCAACAATCACAAGGGGTATAAGATATGTTTCCCTGAGGAAAGCTGAGAGATAGTTTCTTGGTGTCCTTGAAGAGGTTCTTAGGCACAAGCGGAGGAATCACCCACCACCCTCCTACACTTTCAACAAGGGTTACCTTCCAAGCTCGTCTAAGGTGAACCGGAAATAGCCTTCCAGTTTACATGTGTATAAACCCTAGGTTTCCAAGAGACTAGAGGCTACCTTAACTATATCGATAGTCTGGGGGGACAGTCGTAAGCCTGATTTGTATGCATGGTCATGGTAGCAAATCCTGAAACTCTGTCCAGGACAGAATCCCCAGATGTGTAAAAACCTTGGTGTACATTTTGACAAGGAATCAGAGGGTTATCTTCTCAGTCCAATGCCTCCACACGGCCTTATGCTTAACTCCCGTTTGAGAGGAGCTTCCTAGATACTATCAACACAGAGAAGGATTTACCTATCGATTGGCCAACTACGTATGAACTTATGTACTTAAGGGGAGTTTACACTTCCTAACCCACAAGTCTAGCCTAAGCTAGTAAGTGTATGACCCTATAAAACAAAAATTACTAATAAATTTTAAATTATAGTGTTCATTTTAAGGGCTGTTATTAATCAGAGGGTAAGTGGCATGAATAACTATGATTTTATTGACTCGATAAGAAAATTAAAATAGGTGTATAAATGAATTCCAAAGCAAATTATCACTACTTAAAGCAAGCTTTTTTTTTTTTTTTTGTAAATATGAACTAATGAAAATGCAACTAGGAAAGAGAAAACTAAGATTTATTTTTGTAATTTTTTGAGATTTTATTTAAAATCTGAAAGTAAAACTACCATATGCAATTCAAATGCAAATGTTTCCAATGCTTTTCTTTTCACTTTTCAAATTCCTCAAAGATTAGTATGCACCTAAATGCAAGAATTCTTGAGTATGCTTGAATAATCAAACTATATAAAGTAAGCAAAAATGAAGTACAATAGACTTATAAGAACCAAAGATCAACCACCTAAGGAAGACTTGGAAAACACCTAGCTTGGGAAGACACAATGAATGAAAATCACTGAAATCAATCAAAGGCAAGTGACAAACCAACACTACTTGGAAATAGCATGGGATATACGATATCTAGAACCTTGGTCACTGATTCAGACACACAGCACTTGGACCTATCACCCAACATGAAAATCCACTTCAAATTGCTAAAAGAAAGACAATCCAACCAACAAAAACTCAAGGGATTACTAAAAATCACGAAGTATGGTTAACAGCGCTATCAAAGCTACAGTGAAATGTCAGTAATAAAGACCACAAAGCAAGACAAAATCCAAATATGGATAGGGACAAGCAACCGTACCCAAAAATTTTGTTGCTAAGGTATGTACGCGATTATATAGTTGAGAAACCCACATATTGTATGAGACTGTCCAATACAACAACCTGCATATGCAGACCTTTGTACGCGACTGTGTAGCACAAAAACCTATGTACAGGAGTAAAATTTTTCAAAAAAAGAAAAATTATAAAGGCCTCTAAAACACTACTGCAAGTCTAAACCAAGACAAATAACCAGACACTGAATCAAAGCAAACCCACAGCAGGCTGGGCTACCCAGCGGAGTCGCCAGTTCTGTTGTTCAGAATTAAACACCCTTCTAACCTAGGTTCTGGGTTTACCAACTAACTACTAACCTTGCAAATAATCAGCTTTAATAGAGTCACTAGAGGAAAATGAGAGATTAGTGACCAAAAAAATAACCAAAATCCGCATATCAATGACCACTTTTGGTTTGGCGATCGCTGGTGGCTAATTTGCGGTCTTTTATTACATGACCAAAATTGGTCATTTTTATTTTGGTCATTTATAGCTTGTCGGTTGGTCATTAATTTGGTCATATATTTGGTCATTAATTTGGTCATATATTTGAATCAATGACCAAATATATGACCACATTTGTGACCAAATTAATGACCACATGACAAGCTAGAATATGACCAAATTTGGTCACGTAATAAAAGACCATAAATTAGCCACCAAAACTGATTTTTGGTCATTGATATGCGAATTTTGGTCATTTTTCTGGTCATTTGTATTTCATTGTTTGGTCACATGACAAGCTAAAATATGACCAAATTTGGTCGCGTAACAAAAGACCATAAATTAGCCACCAAAACTAATT
>LPNX011002813.1:0-24013 GCA_001517045.1 Pseudotsuga menziesii | reverse complement strand
ATATTACACATGCATGCATGACTTAGTGTTATGGTATATTGTTAGTATGTTATGTTATGGTATGTTATTGTATGTTAGTATGGTATGATGTTAGTGTCACAGGGTAATGTAGGGTATGTTATTGTGTGTTAGTATGGTATAATGTTAGTATCATAGGGTATTGTAGGGTATGATATGTTATATTACAAATGCATGCATGACTTAGTGTTATGATGTTAGTGTATGGTATATTACAATAGTATGGTATGTTACTATGGTATGATGTTAAAGTATGTTATGGTATGGTATGTTATTGTATGTTAGTATGTTATGATTTTAGTGTCATAGGGTATTGTAGGGTATGTTATTGTATGTTAGAATTGTATGATGTTAGTATCATACGGTATTGTAGGGTATGATATGGTATATATTACATATCCATGCATGACATAGTGTTATGATTGTTAGTGTATGTAATTTAGTTAGTGTATGGTATGGTTATGATGTTAAAAAGTTGAGGATAGCCATAATGTTACAAAGTTGATGAGTTGTAAATTCTTCCTTTAAGTATTGGAAATTCATAAGTTAGCACACATGTGAACCACACATATCATTATATCACATAGGTGAACCACACATATCATGTTCCAAGATCAAGTCAACCATATCATGTTCCAAAATCAAGTCAACCATATATGTATAAATTTGAACCTTGCTTTATATTATATATGTATAGAAATAATGTTACAAAAATTGTCATGCCACATGGCCATAATACAAAATAGTGGATCAAAAAGTACATCTGTGTGTACATATGAACAAAAAGGTACATCTATGTATGCCCCCTATACATTTATTCTAGTTATCTCCCCTTTCACTGCCACTGCCAGTGTCTTCGGAGAAGTATAGCTTTCTTTTCCCACTGCTCACTGGTGATCCCCATCGCTGAACAAGAGGGATAGGTCACATCAGTGGAGACTGCAGGAAAACCAAATTTTGTAAGTTAATTTACCAACCTTTAAAAATTCTATGTACATTTTTTCAAATTCCAAAACCAAAATAACATTTTTACTTACTGTACGTGAGTAAGTAATGGTGGGTCGTGGTGCCTCACTAATAGTGACCCTGATTGGGTGCTCTTCAAGCACCACTTGCTCACTATCAAGCTGCATAAAAAAATATATATGCCAATGTCAACAAATATACATGTACCTTGGGGGGGAAGAGGTGGGTCACCAATTTGGGTCTCTTCAAGCACCAAATCAGAGAAATCAATACACAAGCGTACAAAGAAAGTGATACATAAACATACCTGCTGGCTCGTCAAAGGTGGGCCACCTATTTGGTGCTCTTCACGCACCGGTGCCTCACTAGGGGCCTGCATAAAGTAACATATATGTCAATTTTAGATAAAATAGTGAATCAGAGACATATATACTACATGGACAAAAAATTATGTTACCAAAGAAAGCGAAACATAATTAAAAGCATATTTCAAATAATACTTGTGTATGGGAATCTACCTCTGCATTAGAGGGAATAAGCTGAGATACAATATACTCATCCTGATCACCCTGCATAAAACATGTTGTATCAAAATTAGGATGTATTGAATGTTACAATCTATACTATAAATATGTAAATAAAGTTGACAAATTAACAAATATAGTTCTTACCCCTATTGGTGAAGAACCAAACCCATATGCAATATTGACAGCCGCATCAATGTTCTTAACATTGATCGGCAGACTATGCGACTGTGGTGTGCCATGGGACACCAGCTGTATATTTGTTCACATAATTTGTTAGATAATTAAATAGAAATAAATTATGAAACAATTGAAAATTTTGATATGAAACAAAATATAATATGAAAATAATGAGTTTTACTTACAAAGCGAAGTAATCCATCGTCTCAGAAGTATGAAGTAGGGCCATAGCATATGCCTCCACACAATGTGAAAGGGTGTGGAGTAACACGATGCTATGAACTCTCTGCATCTCCTGTGTGATCTGTATATGGGCCCTCCTTAGAAGTGCCAGCCCCTTGGTCTACATTGCCTTGGACATCAGTCCCATGCTGAAGTAATGTATCTGCCAAGTCAAATAATGCCTCATGTGTATTCTCAATCACATGACCTGTAGGAGGATATAGCCGAGGGTTTTTTAGTGTGCGTGGAGGGCGTGGCACATGATTAGGATCCGTCCTGGCACCTTCTCGATCTTGGGGCATCCCATGACCAACACCCTAGAAGCCTAAGAGATTGAAGTAGTTAACATGTTTTCCTAGGATGAATTCTGCATACAACTTCCTAAGGAAATAAAATGGGATGTCCCTATTCCCGTGAGGGTCTTCATCGAAGACCATATACCTACAATCCATCCAATTGGCCTTTATATTTGGTTCAACGCACCAGTCTATGGAAATGTGTGGTTGACTGGTGGGTGGAACCAATCCAGTGCTAGGGTCCCGGAATAATGAAAATAATTGGTCTTTTGTAATTTTAAGGGCTTTAATGTCTTTATAACTCAATCCATCAGAGTAGTATTTCCTCCTAGATTCTCTGTACGAGCTAATGTTGTACAGAGATCCTTGGGCTTCGGTAATTGTGTTTGTTATTGTGTCCAATGCATCAGCTAAATACTCTCTCAAATGATCCCCCCCTCTAATAGATGAGCTAAGGCGCCTCAATGACGCCAAACGCGAAATAATCTGTGAGTTTCAATCTTGTTCCCCCTCCGGGTTTGGGTTTGGGTTAGGTTGTTGTGCATTAGGTTGTTGTGGGTTAGGTTTTGTGTTAGGTTGTGGGTTATTAGAGGGTGGGTTTTCCATATTTTCTTGTTCATTTATGTTGTCTGTTAAGATTTAAACAAAAAAATACAAGTTATTTTACTTAATCATTCTTTGATTTCATTCAATTTTTTTTATTAAATTTGTTTAAAATAATTATAAAAACTATGAAATTATGGAAAACAATAAAGAATTGAAGACTAACTGAAATGGATAAGATCATTTACCTACCATTGGAGCCAATCCACCTCCAACTCGACCTCCAAAAGCTAAAATGCAAATCACCTCTACGCCATTTCGCCCACGCGGTTTTTCGTTGTCCCGATCTTGTGCAAATGATATTTGAGGAGCCTGCGGCCTCTGTTTTATTTCATTTTTTACTTTTCAATATCGCATATGCGATATATCGCACTTGTGATATATATCGCATATGCGATATTGTAAATTTGAAATATCACATATGCCCCATCCTTCTTCCTACCTAAATAATTAAATAAAAGAGTTAAAATTTAGTAGTCTATAAGTCACTTTAGTGGATTGTAAGTCACTTTATGTAGTCTATAAAATATTTTTGGTAATGTGAAGCATGCAACTAGAAAGGTTATTTTTATCATTATGTTGGTGTAAACATATTGTTATTGTTCTAAGCATTTACAAACATGGTTTTGGAGCCATAGTAAACGCCATCCAAACCAATTGAAGGATTAATTTAGTGTGGGAATACAAACAAGATATGCCTAAAATAATGTTATCCAACAAGCATGAACTTGAATAAAGATGAGAAGGAGGTTACTAAAATTTCAGTGAAAATTTATGAGAGACGGGTAACGACAAATGATCTTGACAAAAATTTACAGGAGGAAATAAGAAAACTAAGTAGTCATATTGTCGATAACAAGTAGAGGATGCAATATGTTTAGAGCAAATATGGTGGAGGCTTCAATCTTTGTTGATTCCAAGATAGCATGAAATAATAATTATTTCCTTAAGCAACTTACTTAAATTACTAGAGATTTCCATTAAGAGTGGTGTTAACAACACAAATAGAACATGGATATTTGAGTGACACTCCACAACTTGAAATTTTTGTGAGGCTATGGGAGTCCTTTTTACATAATGTGTGAAGGAATACCCTCTCCGCTTTCAATAGCATGTCGTTGAAGTAGTCACATGTGCAGAGAAATACAAGTGGTGTGATAAAAAAATTAATATTTGAAACATGAACTAGGGCCTTTCGTGTTGGCCATTTATCGTAGGTTATGCTTCTTGTAATAATAGAAGATGAAGAATATTCAGGTGACGCTACGCAACTTAAACCTTTTGCGAGGCTATGCGACTCCTTTTTAAATGACCGGTGAAAGAATACTCATTCCAATTTTGGCATTTTCATGGTGTAGTCACACGTATAGCCAAATAGAGATGATGTGATAGAAAAATAAATAAATGAAACTTGAACTAGGCTTTCATTTGGTTGTTTCTCCTTGGTAAAAAACCTATGTGAAAATACATGTAGAAAGTTACAAATGTCAATAGTTTGTCAAGAAATGGGTTTCCCATCGAGGAGGAATTGGAAACAAATGCAATACATAGGCTTCTTGTGTGGTTTGGTATTGAGGTGGTTTTGTAAATGTTGAATATCGCATATGCGATATTTAACATTTAGAAAACGCATATGTGATATATCACATACGCGATACTTTTTTACGAACCTTAGCCTTGTGTTTGGGCTCGAGTTATTCCAAACGTACCATCAATAACACATATGCATTCTTGATTTTCACTTCGGAAGTGCGTTTCTGATTTCTTAAGTGGCACTAAAAAGTGGAACCAACTTCGTGCGAGCGCCCAGTTAATAAGTTGCTGAAATGTTTTCGTAGACTCTAATACTGCAACAATTGTTTAATTGATATGTTTTAATGTGAAACTGAAATTTGTTATAAGCAATTCCACTTCCATATCTTTTATGATTGGTGATGTTTATTTTATAAGCAATTTCAGTTCCATATATTTTAACGCCTATGGGATTTTAATTGCAACAATTATAAAACCATGTACATTAGGTCAACTTAGTATAGAAAGTCATCATAAATTACATGATCGTTAGTTATGTTGTTTTCACTTGAACAAGGCATGAATGTCAATTGTGGAGCAAATATGGAATATCTTTGTTATTTCAAGTGGAAAAAATTGTTATATAATCTGCAATGTTTGTACTGAAATGTTTTCGTAGACTCTAATTCTGCAAAAGTTGTTTAATTGATGTGTATTTAATGTGAAACTGAATTATTTTCTAAGCAATTTCAGTTCCATACCTTTTATGATTCGTGATGTTTATGAAAAAAAAATCAAATAAATTCTTAAACGAATAGAAAAAGTCACAATTTCAATATAATACTAAGCATTGCATTCATGAATATAATGTAAATGAATGTATGGATTGTTAAAATTTGAAATCTCGGATTTTAATTGCAACAATTACATATATTATTTAAATTGTTATTTGAGCAAGTGAAATAATGTATTGATTATTTAAATTGTAATTTGAGCAAGTGAAATATTGTAGTAAGAATTGAATATGCAATTGTTGGAAAACCTTCTACATTACGTCAACTTAGTACATAAAGTCATCATAAATTACATGATCGTTAGTTATGTTGTTTTCATTTGAATGAGGCATGAATGTCAATTGTAAAGCAAATATAGAATATCTTTGCTATTTCAAGTGCAAAAAATTGTTCTTTAATCTGCAATGTGTGTACTTATACCAAGTTCAGATTGAATGCTTTGTTTATTCATTTGTTGATAATGCATTGTTTGTGTGACTGTATTGGAGATTCTTGGTTTAACTGGAATGTTTACATTTTAACCGCATTATTTTTATTAATATAGCAGGACACGAGAGGATATATTAGTGTAACTATCAACACAATTGCTAAAATAGTTTTAGTATGTGAGGGCAAGATATGTAATATTAGTTGTACTATTTAAAAGATGTAAATTATAGTTTGCATTAAATTCACGAAATAGCCAATAAATTTTGATGTTATACAGTAAAGAAATCTTTTTTTTTAGATCAAAACTAATAACAATATTGATTTGAAGCAAAAACTCAAACATAGCTACTCCAAAATTTCCGTATCCTTTATAACAAGCTTCATGGGCTTAAGCCAGGTTTTATTTATAACCAAAACATACCAAAATTTGCACATGATGCAAAAACTAAAACATAGTCGTGTTTACAAATACTCGTATACCTATTAAATTACATGCAAAAATCCTACAAGGACTGAAACAATGTCGAAGAGAATGGGATAAGATCATTGAATAAAACCATGCTTGGAGTGAGAGGAAAGAAATTCTTATACATGATAATGTTACTGCATTGATTGTTTGTTGGCATAGGTAGACGGTGATTTGGAAATGGTGATCTTTCATCAACTGCTAAATGAGTAACACTGCAAGTTTCCAATTCATAGTATATGAATGGAATTTCAACATTCTTGCACATCAATATAGAATTTCCAACTGCTCAGAATGGTAGATAGTCTGAACAATGTCTATTTATATTGCTTGACATACCTTGTAAAAGGGTCCATTTTAACCCTCTACCGTCCTTGAAATGACTATCTATTTGTTGAACGCAATGTTGACCACATTTGAAATCATGAATTTCATTTATGCACCATATACTTGTAAAACCATCATTCACAAGACATATCAATTGGTTGCAATGTAAGTTCAGACACATAGATCGTTTCCTATGTCCTGTGTAAATTGAATGCACACCCATATATTCATTTCAATGTTCAGCGAGTACATTCTGTACACATACGAGGCATATTCTTTAGAATTTATTTTCACATGCAACCAATAAATTTTTCCTTTATAAAAAATAGCATCTTTAGAAGCAGTAGGTTCACCATCAGCACCAATTGTTTCTATCCAAACTCTTTAGATATTACTGCATATAAAAAATTTAGGACCGTGTTCACTGTGCTTATGATGTACAAGCATCCATCCATGTTTCTGTTGACCAGTGTTGCTTATCAGAGAAAAGAAACCATGGACTCCTATATCAATCATGCCTATATTTGAGAAACACTTTATGAATGGATTTACGATGTAATAATCCTTATTCCCCCGTAGAGGACAATATTTTGAGAGAAAAATGATTGAACCAACTGTACATTCAATCCTATATCTATATTCTGTATAAGGGACATGCAACAAAGATGTATGTCCTATACGATTGATAAACTTATATACAAAATGGTTTTGATACTGTCCCAATAGTTGAATTAAAATCCCAGTGTCCGTTATATTGTTATTTTTCCAAGCGCTAACAAAAGATGGCATGGACAATAGCTCTTCACAATGTTTAGAGACTGATCGAAAACGAACCAATGTTGAAAATGGCACCCATAGGAGAATCATCTCTAGAAACTCGAGTTGCAGTAAACTCCAAATTCTCAGTTCCATTTGCAAATAAGTAAACAAAAACATTAAAAATACATAGTTATTACCAACATAAACATAATAATTTGTAAAAATAATTTATGTGAACGAACACACAAATTTATTTAAACTACTTACAAATAAGGTATAGGTTGACAATGGATTATTTAGGAACAAATCAAAATTCAAAAGATTATTTCAAACTTATATATTATCTTTAACACATTTACATAACCCCATGTAACGATAGAGTGAAATAAATACAATGATGCGAAAAGAAAGAAAATGCACTCTGACTATTTTTTCATATATAGATGATGATGAGAGTGGCTCAACAATATTTTTTATTCTTCATATGACACCACGAATTTTCTTTGCTTTTTTTTCAGTATTTTTTGGGTATTTTTGCCACAATCATGAATTCGTTCTTCAGAAATCTGTGGTTAGGTTCATATTTTATTGCATCCTCAAGCTTGTCATATAACAACCCAAAACCTGACGATCTTGTCCATATGTACGAAAACCGTAAATAAATATTTTTTGTTTATCAGTACTGCCAAATTTCTTCCCTATCTCCTTTTGAATTTCTGGTTTTGAAAGGTTTCTTCTTCCAAGATGTAGAACATTTATCTGAAATTGACGTCTCAACCTTGGTTCTTCGATGAGGTGTTTGATGCAGACTGTTGGACGATGGTTGATTTTTTTTACATCCATTTTTTATTTGGATTTTAGGCAAATATCTGGAAAATAAAAACATATATGGTTTTATGAATTCGAACATCATGATAACTAAATAATACAATAAACAACATTGGAGGAAATGTGGCATAAGCAATAAAATTCTAAGATATCAATAATAATTAAATTATACAAAATAACAAAATGTAAGTTGCATAACACATAAAATGGTAACATGCATGATCATGGTTATATCATTGTTATGTCATCTCCTAATCTATCATTCAATAATATTTTTGTAGCACATTTCATCATTACATTCACATTTAATTGATATAAATCAATTAAAAAAAATTGCATTTACTTGTGAGGATATTATGAAAAAAAAATAGATAACTAACTAAATCTTTACTCTTTTAACACATAAAGAAATAATATGAAGAACAAAAATCCAATTAAAATAGTAAAAAAAATAATGGTTGCCACTATGTTTTTATATTGTAATACAGCTTAACAAATGGTTGTAAATGGAATTTTAATTGACATATTGAAATAGTATAGGTGAACATATAGAAAGAAAGAAAAAAAACTTGACAACTATATGAAGAGACAATGAATAAACAGAGATTAAACCTATTCTGTTTGTAATTTGGTTTTCTCTCTTGCAATCTATATTTCTTGCTGCCAATGAAAATAATAATAATGAAACATGTTAATATAAATGTCTATACAATAAACAATCAAGTTACCTAATAACCTAATAGTTGTGACATTTAAGCTGAAATGGATTCCAACCGTTGTTCTTCTTTCTTCCTGATTGTAGCATATGCACTTTTGGCCATCTTTGAATACCTTTCAAATGTAAAGGGCGGAGATATTTGTAAGCCATCAATATATTTGACCCTTGAAATTGTTGTGAAAGTTAAACCTTGCCTCTCTGCGATACTGATATCGATGGTTGCCCTTTGTAAAGTCAAACCTTGTGATTTGTGTATGGTAAGAGCCCAAGCCATATGCAATGGGATTTGCTTGTGATTTCCTCTAAAAATAGGTGCTATTGGAACAATTTTGGGATATCCGATGTCCCATGGTAAACCAATGTAATCATCAAAAGAGACTGTAGCATACATTGGTAGTTGTGGTGGTTTGGTTCCATTAGAGAAAAAAATGTTTTGAACTATCCCAAGTGCTCCATTTACTAACCCTGCTTCCACCCACAAGTTACACATCAACATCACTCATTGACCAGGACATAAAAGCACTTCTTATTGAAGTTGGTCATCATCAGCATCAGTAAAATATTTTTTCTTCATATGTTCAACAATGCATCGTTCTATAGGAATTCCAAGTGACTTTAGCATACATCGATTATGTACATTTACCAAAGTGTTCGTAGAAAACAAATGGATTTATGAATTGAAAGTATTACTTTCAGTAGCGTCCATATTTGCATATGTTCGTGACATTAAAAGATTCCAATCATCCACTGTTGGGTTTGCATTTCTGATATTGGTTAGCAACCTCTTAAAATTGACTTGATTTGGATTTGTCCCTTGTTGACGAAATATCATGTACAATGTAACAACCTTTCTGAAATATTTCCATAAGACCCTACCAGCTGTGTTTCCTATGTACAATGGTTTATCTCTGACAGGAGGCAACTGCCCAAGATCTCCAACAAGAATCAATTATCTTCCACCAAATGGAACTGACCTTTTTTCTAGAAATGCCTCTCGTAGACGTGAACCAATTTGTATGAACAACCTTGGCCCAATGAAACTCATTTCATCAATTAAAATGTGTGTAACATATCGCATTTCTTCTTGGAATATAGAAAGAGACGGATCGTGTAAATATTTTAAGTCTTTAATAGGGATTCTGAGGGTCGAGTGAATTGTTTTGGCTCATATGTTGAAGGCAGCTACTCCTGAAGGTGCTAGCAATAGAAAAGGGATTTTTCCATTTATGGAATGCATTGAAAATTTACGTGCAATATAATGTATAAGGTAAGAATTTCCTATTCCTGCAGTTCCTTGAATTATCATCTTCAGCAGGTCTGCATTCAGTCCTTCATGGAAATGTTCAATAACAGTTTCAAAACAAAGACGTTGCTTATCATAAAATGAAGATGGAGAAGCCAACCTAGAATGTGATATATCTGGTATGGATACTCTTGACCGTACATTTTTTATGAAATCTTTTGGGTCCTCTAAGTTGCTATTTAAACCTGTAGTATTATTCCATGCATGGATCAAGTCAAAGTATCTGTGACCAAGAGTATCAATGTCTGAAACTTGAATAGTATTGGGAGGAAAAAAGACGTGATAACATCTCCCACTCATTCATGTCATTGTCATGAATCACTTCATCTTGATGTGTATCATCATCTTCTTCAATGGTAAAGGTATCCTATTGACATGCCAAGCTCGATATCTAAGGCTCCTCCAATTGTGAATAATAATTTATGTACTAACGCCAATATCAATCTGAATGTTTCTGAACGGTTTATAGAGAAGTAATTCACCGAGGAAAAATGACTCAAAGGAATATGAATTGTTGTTTGGAAACTCACAGAAATATGGCCACACACGAACTATCGCAGATGTATCTCTTGGCTTCCACAGTTCTTTCTGACGTCATCCACCAAAAGACCAAGATCGTGCAGTTTCAATCAAAGATAGGTGCTCCATAAATGGAGGTCTCTTTTGTTATTGTTCTACAAACCCAGACCCTGTTGGGAATTTGTTGTTATCCGATTCAAAAGAAACTCTTTTGAATATTTTTCTGCCAACATTAATTGAAACAAATCCACAGCTAGAAATAACAAGAGGAAGCTTTAACAACATATGACATGTTTCCTGTGCTCCTATATCTCTTTCCACAATTGTTTCAGTAAAAAAAAATTTATATGCACATATAGAGGGAATTTTAGAGTCAACAACATGGGAAACTCTTGTCAACATGGCTTTATAGCTTTCTGATATTCTCTCAGCTTTTGAAGCATACTTTGCAATGTATTTCAAAATTGCATGACGTGAAAGAACTGGCTGGAAATTAACATTGGCACGCCATATTGAAATAAGAGGAATGTTATGAACATTTAACCTGTCATCGTTGCGAGCAGGTTCATATTTTTTTTGTTCTTTGTCATTGACAAATATTTTCGAGTGGTCTTGAAGTTCCCATGGTGCATTATATCAACACATGTAGGAGGAACCTTTTTTTCGTAAAAAAGAATGAACACTGCATCTTGTGTGTCTTTGCACTCGATTCACTAGTTGCTCATAATCATCAAGGGGATTTGTATTGAAAATCTCACAGGTATCCAATAAGCAAGGATCTTCCTGTAGAGGTCGATGAACAAATATATTCCTGTGGTGAGCATCATGAGGATTCCATGTTGTTACGTAATTGTCAAAGTATTGTCTTGCCGCATCAACTCTTGTTGTGTCTTTCCAATTAAGTTGTTCCATGTCTGGTGCACCTTCCAACCATAGGAAGCCATGAATATGTATTGATCCCCTATGTTTCCATTCATGCCTATGAAAGTCATCATGTATTAATAATATTAGGATGCAACAAAATTTTTACTTGAAATTTTTTAAATGATGAGTTTGATACCTACGAAACTCATCATCGGCGTAGTAATATTAGGTTAAAGAATAGAATAGGAAATGATGTACTTGTACCAATAGTCTTTAACATGAAGGTATTTCACAATGTTTTCTTCACGAAAAATACTGAAACGTTCATGCATATACTTTGCAACAATATGTGGATAGTTTATAACATTGTCAGTTCTCCATCTATTTCTGTTTTGTGCAGATACAAGTACATAATTGGGCATAACTTTATGTAGGTCTAGCCACTTGGTATCGGCTGCAGTCAAAGTGAAAATCAAATTGGGCAACCGATCTATGATATCATGTCAGTAAGCCAAAACACATCAATCGTTCAGCTAATCTGGTGTCTGGGAATTCAGTGAGCTCCTTATGTAAACCTTCAATTGTTGTACGTATGCCATCTTCAATGTTTTTTTTCATGAATACAACAGTTGTTCCTTGGATTCGATATCTAATTATCATGTTCAATACAAAATACTGAAAACTTGGATGTTTTCCAAACCTTTGATCACAATATTTAAGTAGGTGCAAACCATATTCATGTAAGCGGAAAGTCTTCAAACGTGGTTGCAACCAATCAGCAATGCCCGTAGGAAATAATGCCGGAAATGCCATGTCAAACAAACCTTCTGTGATGTATTCATTTATTGGAGACAAACCAATCTCTTGCCACTCCATCTCTAAATATGACAAATTAGATTCTTTATTAACAAAGTTCTATATCTCTTCTATTTCTCTTTGTGCATTTGGTATTCTAGCTATAAAATATGAAGGATGAGTTTTGAGTTGATGATTTCCAAATATATCTATTTTTGCATCAATATCGTTTGAGTTGGCTATGTCGGAGTTGATATAATGCAATTTAGAGGAGACATTTGTTGGCTGGTTCGAGAGACATACAACAGATTCTGGATCGATTTCAACATCTCGATAATATTTGTCCATGTGTATTTTGTAATGCAATGCATCTATGACTCGCGACCTACTAACAATGCAATCATAGTGCTTGGAGGGAGGCCCTTTTATTTTGACAATTAATATGTCTAACTCTTCTATTCGATGAGGAAGAGTCTTAACAATTGAAACAATATCTTGTGGGAAGCTAATTGTATGGCCACTTTATTTATATTGGCCTCCACGTGCATGTGTGACCTGTAGTATTGGATTCACTCGTGCTATTAACATTTCTTCAACCTGTGTCAAAATTGATAAAACGGGAGGTTGTTTTCCAGGATTAATGTTGTTATCTTGAGAGAAAAGATGGATATCACGCTCTTTCCTACATCTCACACAAATAGGTCCTTCATCTTGTCTGAAAACATTCATTCCAGGGTATGATTTATGACAAATACTACACATTTGCACAATCAACAATTTATCAATTTTGGCACGAAATACTTGATGGGAAGAGGACATTTTTTGGAAAAAATCAACCATATTTCTTGATGTATGTAGATTTAAACCATGATCTCAATCCTGGAGGTTTTCATTCAATGCGGAGTTAAATGAGACATTCTGACATGAACTCTCTCCTATATTGTTACGGCGTTGTATATTCCTGACTTGTCTTTGTCGAGTGCCAGTGCCTGAAACGTGACACATATGGCTCCCATCATGAAAATTATATTGAAGGTTGGTTCCCATCATATATTTCAAGTGATTTGAGTTTTGATTTTTCTGTCCTCGATGAGCCTCGGTGCTATTATCCTAAAAAGTGAAATTGTCGCTATTAAATATTATGTCAAATCTTATCGTAACATCAGAAAATGCAACTTTCTTACGAATAGGACAAGTAAGACCTTTGATGTATCAATAAAAATAGTTCTTTGTGCATCTCCACTTGGGCTACTCATCACAATTCAGTTTTGATTTATTCCTTGATCATTCATTGGTGTAGAACTGTTTTCCTGATCGAATTCCATGTTCTTCGGCTGGCTGCAGAAAACATAGTTTTCACCGAAATTTTGTAGAGAGTCATCATCACCAGAAGGCGAGATGGCATTGAAGAATTTCTTCTTGCTTCGACAATTATGTCCAACACTGACTCGTTGTTAACCATGGATGTTCCCATCCTGAAATTTCAATACGGTTTCTCATGTAATTATTGCACATGAAATTGGAATAATATTGCATATAACACTCCTTTTATTGGAGTTAAGGTCAAATGTATGGTTATTGTCTTTGACAGGTGAAACAATACCTTGGTTAACAGAAACATATCTTGTCGAGTTGGAAATTTGTAAACCGGTTTTGAGTGGATTTTGAATCCTTTGTTCTTCATTCATTAACAATGCTTTGTTTGCATGGTTGTATGAGTCATTCCTGGTAGACTTGGAATTTGTGTCATTTGTTGTGCCAAGAGAAATTGTTCTTATCCCACTTCTTTTTTCAGCTATGTTTGTGTTATTATTTCGTACTATTTCATTTTTATTTCTATGCATAGATTTTGCGTGGTTGTATGAGTCATTCCTCATAGACTTGGAATTCATGTCCTTTGTTGTGCCAAGAGAAATTGTTCTTATTCTAGAGCTTCTTTCAGCTATGTATGTGTTATCATTTTGTATTGTTTCATTATTATTTGTATGCATAGCTTCCTCGCGCTCATCAAACGATTGATTTGGACAATTGTTTCAAGTTGTTATCTAAACATTGAACAAGTATGTAAGTATATCTCTATTGTACACATAAATACTAATTCAAAAATATACAACGCCATGTAATCCTTATACCTCAGTGCCATTATTATATACCTTTTCGACAGAAGTATGATTTATGAATGGTTCAATAAATTCATTCAACCTTTCATTACAATCGTCGTTGTATGTAGGTGATGATGATAGAAATTGACTTCGACGGTTTGATCTCCTCATTATATCAGATATGCTCTGAAATTTAGTGGGATCGCCTTGAGAATCAACAACATTTGCAAAGGATCCACCACGACGTTCTCTTCTTCATTGGTTGATTTCCTCATTATTATCTTTGTAGATTGAACGATGTTTCTTATTGATATCTTCTTATTTTTGTTATAGCATTTTCTCCAATACTCTTTTTTTGGGTGAGACGATGTTTCCATCAAGTTCTTTTCACTGCTGCAATTATTGTTTTTCATTGACGACATATCTACATGAACCAAAAAATAAAAACAACTATTGTCAAACCATATTAATGAACAGATACAGGTTATAGTTATAGCTAAAAGAAACTAAAACATAAAACTTTCAAACTTTGTTCAAATATTATCTTATAATATTTGTATTGCCGCAACTCGATAAGATATAAACTAATATTTTACTCATTTTTTTTATCCAAGACATTCAATTAATTGGCATGTATCGTATATTTCTATTTCAAAGATAATGTAGATTTCCAAAACTTCAGTAAAGTTTGTTGAAAAAAATATTTTGAATAAGTATGATAATGAAGCATCCAAACATGTCGACTTGCATAACATACACGCAAGTAACATTCCATACATGTTATAAACATGTATGAAATTTTTATATTATCCCTTTGAAAACACATCATCAATTGAATCCATGTTTGGGAAACTTAGAATGATGGATATGTTGTCTACAATCTCAACAACACTTAGTTGTGTTGGATTTTCAAGTTTGGATGATGCAGAATCCAACATTATATCTTTGCTTACAACATTATAATGTGCATCGGTGAATTCATAGAAGGAAAAAGTAAGACATTCATATTTTCGCATGAGCATGTAATTATCAAGTGCTGCAACAGGAAAATATCCATTGCATTTTCCATTAATGCCCAACGTAAATTTAGACATGAAACTCCATCGCAATCCACCTTCTAAACATCCATTTCATATCGAAGAATTTGTTGAATCATTTTGAATTTTTTTTTGTTCTATACACCACACTGTAGTTCTCCCATCATTGATAAAACAAAGAAGTTCATTGCAATAACATGTTAGGCTAATTGATAATGTTGAATTCGAGTGTGGAATAAACTGGAACCCCCAATTGTTATTCTCAAGATCTATCCAACATAACTTGTATATACATATATTATTATCTCTAGAAACCACATGACTATCCACCCATAACATTGTTTGATTACACAATATGGGATTTTTGGGCCGCAGAACATCACAATCTATAGGACATGCTTGTCTCCACTGCATGTGAATACTGCTAGAAATAAAATATTTTGTTTGAAATTATGCATAAACATGTTTCAAAGCTTCCCAATGGTATTTTTATTCTTGAACATCTCTCAACAATGTAAAAAATCCCCAATCACCAAGACCAAGAGACCCTACAAATGTACAAGTCTTTGTGAATGGATTGATGATGTAGTAGTTTCTTTTTTGATATAAAATACTGGATGATGAACCTGCAACAATTGAACCACACATCGATTCGATTTTGTAATGAATTTTCAAGAGAGGCATAAACATAGATGAACAATTTCCCAACTGGCTAATCTAATGACCGACGAACTGTTGTCTACAAGAAGGGTCGAAACCAACCAAAACTCCATATTCTTTCGTTTGATTGTGTTTCCATTGTGAAATGAAATTGTTTTTGGACAACATACAACTCCAGACTTTGCAAACCATTTTCAAATGGACAATCATCAAAAAAGGAAACCAAAGAAAAATCAATTCAAGCATGTTGATTGGCAATGATTTCCAAATCATAGGGACCATATCCATTTCTATAATACAAAATAAGAGAATATGTTAGCATGTGGATTAATGTAAATATTCCTTTTTTTATAATACAGATAAAATACAATTTTTTTTCTTTGTATAAGTACAATTTAAAATCTGTTGGAGAGAGCGAAACATTTTTTTGCATGTTACTTGTACGATTAAACTACAATACAAAATTACGAGATGTAAAGATGATCGCAATAAAATACATACACTACAATAAAACATAACATCCAAAATGAAGAGTTTTTGGCACTATATAATTTACATATAGATAATAATTACATCCACGTAGATAATATATAAAGATCATCAAAATTCACAAAAGATGCAAAAAAAACATCTTTTTCATATTGTTTACATGCCATAACGGTCTAACGACTCATCCCAATTTGTAGGAAGAGGGAGTAAATCATCGAATACGCGCATGTTTGGAGTGACAGGGAAAAAATTTCTAGACATTATAATATTGGTACACTGGCTATCTATTGGCATAGGCAATTAATGACTTCAGAGCAATGATCCTTCATTAGGCCCTACATGAGTAACCCTGCAAGTATTGAGGTCATAATATATGAGCGGGATTTGACCATACCTACACATCAGAATAAATCTCCCCATAGCTCAAAATGGAAGGTACCTTCAATAATGTGTATTTATATGGAATGTCATATCTTCTAAAAGGGTCCATCTCAAATCTCTTCCAAATATCCAAAATCCATGAACCTCTTGAACTGCGGATGCATCAAGCCTCAAATCTGTCATTTCAGTTATGGACCATATAGTTGTCCTACCATCGTTTACAAGACATATCAACTGGTTTTGATGTATGGTCAAACACATGGATCGTTTGATGCGTCCTATATGAATTGCATGAGTAGCCCATTTGTTCAATCCAATGTCAAGTGACCACATAGTATAGGAATATAGAGTGTCTTCCTCTGAAATGATTCTCAAATGCAGCCAATATATTTTTCCATTAAAAAACTACATCTTTGGGGGGTGGGGGGTTGGGATGAAACCAGGTACATCAATTTCTCTGCAATCTCTATTGACATTGTTGGACACAATTTTTTTTTAACCATGTTCATTTTCTTCATGACGAACAACTATCCATCCATGTTTGTGATCACCGATGTTGCTTATGAGTCTAAATAAACCATGCACTCCTATTTCAATCACGCCTATATATAAAAAAACGTCTTTCAAATGGGTTCATAATAAAATATCTCTTATGACCTAGTAATGAACAAAACGTCGACAGCAAAATAATTGAACCAGTCGTGCATTCAATTGAATAATTGTTTCCTGGACTGGTAATATGCAAAAAAGACGTATGTCCTACATAAATAATAAATTTATATAGTATTTCGATCTGGTATGGTCTCCAGAGATCAACAAAAAACCCAACTTCGGTTATGTGATTGTTCAACCAAGAAGTTGTAAATGTTGGTTGCCACAGTAGTTCATGGAAATGTTTAGAAATTGATCCTAACTGGATCAATGTTGAAAAAGGAACCCACAACAAAATCAGTTCCAATATCTCCACTGGAAATAAACTCCATATGGCAGGATCCATTTGTACCTATATCAAAAAACCATGAAAAATAGATGATTATGAACAAAACCAAAAAGATTGAAACAATATTTATTTAATACTTTTTATAAATGCAATTGAACTTTATTGATTCACAATAAGCAACATCTATGTCAAAGGAAAAATTGATCTACCAATTTCATTTTTGAGTTCATTGACGTGTCCTTTATGAGTCTAACATCCAAAACTAGATGTTAGAGTGATAAACGACATGTCAATGATATGTATACTACGTCTCTAACATATAACAATGGAATGCTAAATTAGAGCCCTCAACTATTCATTTATAAATGTGAGTTTTGCATCCAAATGTGTTGCTGGTTGGGCCACATATAAATCCTAATATATCAACTTCATTTTTCTCATGATTATAATTATTGAGGTCATTGACATGTCATTTATCAGTCTAACATCCAAAATTTGGATGTTTAAGAGGGGCCTCACCAATTGGTTGAGCACATGTATCTTGACTCCTGACATCATGACACATCTCTCTCAAATGGCATTCATAAATTTAGAATTTATGGATACGATGGGACTCTGGATTTAAATATTTAGATAAAAACGACAAATGATTCTAATTCATAAAGTGGAATTTTGACCATATAAAATTGTGAAGCGTAAACCATAAATAGATAAGGATGTAGTCACAATCTTACATAGCAAAATTATGAAGCATGAATCCAAAAATGACATAGTTTAGCATTTTAACATTTCCGTAATACATATCCATAAATAAAGATTTCTACATAGTATTGTGAAGAAAAATAACAGCTACAAAAACATTATGTAATATAAATAGGCAAGAGAATATATATATATATAATTGTGTCGTCTTACATTTCTAATTTGCTCAACAAGTTCTTCTTGTTGAGCTAAGGCTTCCCAAGCTCTCTCTAACTCTTGTCTTGTTCTGGCTGTATTTAGTACTAAATTGAATAGTTGCGAAGATATGGATATCTAAGTCCCAAAACCATTGGGCAAGTTTGGTTGGATTTGTTGCGGTAGTGTCATGTTTCTTTCAAAAGCTAAAATCTGTTGTGTATGAACAACAATGTTAATTAGTTTAGACAACGCTATCTAGTTTAACTCTTTATTATATTATTAATTCAAAGTTTAATACATGCACACTAGTCATATACTGAGAAAGAAAGACAATAAAGAGGAAAAGACTAAACAAAATATATAGATTTCATATAGATTTTGTTTAAATCTATATGTTAAAACTATAATCATTTATCTAAAAACAATAACAATTTCCATAAAGAGGAATTATTTGTTACTAACACATGCATTGATCTCTTATTCAGATAGATTTAATAAATATCAAGTTTCAAACTATATGTTAAAACTATAGTCATTCATCTAAAAGCAACAACAATTTCCATAAAGAGGAATTATTTGTTCCTAACACATGCATTGATGTCTTAGGGTAATATAAATCTAGATGTCTTAGTCACATAGAGAAGGGCACAAATGAAACAATATATATTTTAGAGCTTGCCTAATAAAAAATATTGGAGTTGTAGTAAGAACAATAACAATTCTAAAAGCAAATTTAAATAGGATTACAATGAGGAAGAAAATAATCATATACTAATTAAAAATTAAATACTAAATCTATTATTAATAATATTTATATTAACATATATATATATGTGTGTGTTACAATAAGTTTATATATCAAATCAATTGTTATGTTTATGAATTTTGATATTAAAAGTTATATTATGTTGAAAGCATGAAAAAAATAATAAACAATTATATTAGTAATATAATTGCTTATATTAACTTAGTGTTTGTGGATTAGAAGAATTATATAATAAAAATAAATTATATATTCATTTATATAAATGAGTATATAATTTTATAGTTAAAACCAACAACAAAAAAAAGTTATATTCTATTAAAACACTAAATCTAAATACCAAATATTTGGTATGTATTAAAACTGTAATCTATTAAAACACTAAATATAAATACCAAATCTTTGGTATGAGTGATATAATACAATTTTTTGTTTNTAGTTTTATGGTTTTATGGTTTTATTGTTTTATAGTGTTAAAAAAATCCAATATACAATAGATATATTTCAATTACTAAAGGTTAGATATATTAATAGGTAACAACCCCTTCAATTACCTAACTTTTGCTAACTTATAAAAAAAAAATTACTCTTCCAAGTGACACTAAAACCAACAATACATTAAAGAAATGTTCATAGATTCCTTAGTCAAATAGTTTTGTGTAATGACAAATAGAACAATCAAGTGGGAGATATATGTCACTAATGATCAAATTATTGAACGAAGAAAGGTTTGTGAGACATAAATTTTTATTCAATGTAAAGGTCATGATCTTCATGTTTTCTTTCTTAATAATGTATACGACTATATAAGACTATATATATATATATATATATATATATATATATATGACCTTATGCTTTTATTTTTTTAGACTATTGTTTTGTTACATTAACATATAACAACCCTTCAATTTACCTAAATTTTGCAAACCTTTTTTGTTTTAACTACTCCAAGTGATGCTAAAACTAACAATACTTTTAAAATATGTGAATTCTAACATAATTACTAAAATTCTAAAGGTCACACTTTCATTTTTTTTTCAATGTAAAGGTCATGATCTTCGTGTTTTATTTCTTAATAAAACATGAAGGTTATACCACGTTCTTATGGATTTATTGTTGTATGAAAATATATTGCCTTCGCTTAACTTTTAAAGTTTAAGTTTTAAGGTGGTGTGACTACAGGTTAAGTTTCAACAAAACTGGTGCCAAAGTTGCTACAATATTTCATATCAAGGTCTAATATGATGCTTGGCCTTTTCAATAACAACCATACATGTACACCACTAAAGCTCATGGGAACCACTAAAAAATGCACTTCGGTGCATGTCCTTACTTAAGTTTTTCCATTATAGAATATCTAATGTATAGTACTATAACTCTTAATTTAAAACAAATTCCAGAGCTCTTCAAATGTACATATGCCAAATTGCAATTCCTAATATTTATTTCAAAAACACATATCTTAGTGCATCTAATATTCATAACATAGATTTATGGGAAAAAAATATTCAATATAATACATTTAGGATCTAAGGTTAATATGAAATTGCACATTACAAGTTCTCATGTTGGTCAAGCTATGTAGATCCCAAACTATAAATATGTGAAAGCCATATTCACTAATTTCCTTACATCAATCTTGGATCACATAAAGCATAGATAAATGATGACCACAATGTAAAATTCATATGGTGCAAATGTAATTAAAATAACCACTAAGTAATATATTTCTTTATACTAATTCATTAAAGATTCAACATTAATACATATTATGTAATGCAAATAAAGAATAATTTCATTTAAATCAACCTCCTTAACGTGGAATAGTGCCACATGGAAATAGCACCACGTGGAATAGTGCCACATGGAGTCACGACAGTGTCCAAGTCTTGTCACTTCAGAATGTGTGGACATGTGTATGTAGATAGTATTACAGTTATCGCGTCGTAGTTATGTGGAGGCTTTTAGTCTCTTGAATTTCATTTAATGTTCCTTCCTTAACATTAAGGAATAGCGCCACATGGAATCACCACAGCGTCTAAGTCTTGTCGCCTCGGAATGTGTGGATAGGTGTACACAAGAAACATTAAAGTTATCAGGCCAAAGCCATGTGCAGGATTTTACTCTCCTCATTGGCGACCAAACCATAAATACTTAATGCTCTTCCCAAAACTCAAAAAATGGTCATGGAGGTATTTGTATAAACCTGTCAAATCTCTATGAGGCTTACTGTGGTTTCTCTATGTCTGTTTTGTCGACAAGGTTAGGAAGTTCGTGGTCGGAGAGCCAAGGGTCGTAGCTGCCATTACCAACCTATCAAACCTCTGTGTGGCTTACTGTGGTTTTCATCTCTCTGTTTTGTCGACAAGGTTAACAATTTCATGGTCAAAGAGTCGAGTATCGTCAATGCCATTAGAAGCCTAGCATAGCTCTGCATGGCTTACTATGGGTTTTTCTTTGTCAGTTTTGTAAACCTGTCAAAGCTCTGCGTGGCTTACTATGGTTTATTTATGTCTATTTTGTCGACAAGGTTAGGAAGTTCGTGGTCAGAGATCCGAGGGTCGTAGCTGCCATTACCGACCTGTCAAACCTCTGCGTGGATTACTTTGGTTTTCCTCTGTCTATTTTGTCAACAAGATTAACAATTTCGTGGTCAGAGAGCCGAGTATCATCGCTGCCATTAGCAGCATGTCATAGCTCTACGGTGGCTTACTGTGGGTTTTTCTTTGTCTGCTTTGTCCACAAGGTTAAGAATTTAGAGGTCAAAGACCTGAGTCTCAAGGCTGCCATTACCCGCCTATCAAATCTCTGCGTGGCTTACTATGGTTTTACCCTGTTTGTTTTGTCGACAAGGTAAATAATTTCTTGGTCGAAGAGTCGAGTGTCATGGCTGCCATTACCAGCCTGCCAGAGCTCTGCATGGCTTACTGTTGTTTTTCTCTATCTGTTTTCTCGACAAGGTAAAGAATTTCATGGTCGAAGAGTCGACTGTGCACCACATGGAATAGCGCCACATGGAATAGTGCCACATCATGGTCGAAGAGCTGAGTGTGCGCCACATAGAATAGCACCACATTAATTTTAGCATATTTTAACTTCCTTAACAATAAGGAACAATGCCACATGGAATCACAACAGCATCCAAGTCTTGTTGCTTCGGAATGTGTGGACAAGTGTACATAGCTAGTATTACAGTTATCACGTCGTAGTTATGTGAAGGATTTTAGTCTCCTAAATTTCATTTAATGTTGCTTCCTTAACATTAAGGAATAGCACCACATGGAATCACCACAGCATCCAAGTCTTGTCACCTCAAAATGTGTGGATAGGTGTACGCGGGAAACATTAAAGTTATCAAGTCAAAGCCATGTGCGGGATTTTACTCTCTTCGCTGGAAACCAAACCCTAAATACTTAATGCTCTTCCTAAAACTCGGAAATCGATCGTGGAGGTATTTGTATTAACCTGTCAAAGCTCTGCATGGCTTACTGTGTTTTTCCTCTGTCTGTTTAAGAATTTTGTGATCAAAAAGTGGAGTGTCATCGCTACCATTAGAAGCCTATCAAATCTCTGTGTGGCTTACTATGGTTTTTTCTCTATCTGTTTTGTCCACAAGGTTAAGAATTTATAGGTAGAAGAGACGAGTGTTGTGGCTGCCATAACTAGCCTATCAAAAGCTCTATGTGGCTTACTGTGGTTTTACTCTTTCTATTTTGTGGACAAGGTTAAGAATTTCCTAGTCGAAGAGCCAAGCGTCGTGGCTGCCATTACCAGCTTGCCAGAGCTCTGTGTGGATTATTGTGGTTTTTCCTTGTCTGTTTTATCGACAAGGTAAATAATTTCATGGTCGAAGAGCCAAGTGTCATGGCTGCCATTACCAGCCTGCCAGAGCTCTGCATGGCTTACTGTGGTTTTTCTCTGTAAATAATTTGTTGCTCAAAGAGCCGAGCATCATGGCTCTATCTCCACATCTGTGCAGACACTTAACCGACAGGTGGCTCTTCCTCTCGAATTCGCTGATACAGGTAACAACAAAGTTGTTCCCTTTTATTTTTAATTTTTTTGTGCGTATATTTTTTTTTCTATTCGCATTATTATAAATGCTAGAGAATTGATAGAAACGATGTACTGTTAGTGATCACTAAACCCTGCAATCCAGGGTACTTCCAGTAGTGTTTGGGAAGATCTCCTTGAAATCTTAACAACCTGCTCACATTAGATTTACTCCAAGTCGTCAATCTGGTATCAATGCTTAGACGATAGCTTCTTTCACATTTTTAAGGTATAGTTGTAACATGGATTCCAATAAACAATAGATCCCATCTGAATATTAAACGATAAATTGTGATATTGTTAATGTATATTGATTTGGAGTAAAATATGAATAAGTTCATTCTACAGGTTAATATTGAATATGGTTGTTGAAGTGTGTTAAATAAGATATTAACTTGTATTTTGATAAAATTATAATTTAAATTGTAATTCTATATTTTAAATTTTGTTATATATAATATATAATTCAGCTATCGAAACCATTATTGTTATAAATAATAGTTTTTAACTTTATAATTTAAATAACCAACCAGCTTTTATATATATATATATATATATATAT
>LPNX011002798.1:215710-287684 GCA_001517045.1 Pseudotsuga menziesii | reverse complement strand
TAAAGTGGTCCAAAGGGGGTAATGAGTCTGCAGCGGGACAAGGGAAGGCCATACAATGTGTGATTCACCTAGTGTGGTGAAATCCGCTATAACAATAGTATATCTGCAAACATAGAGGACCCCTACTCACCTCTCGCGAGATGAACGACGACTATTACGTCATGTCTCTAAGAACTACCTTATAGTGGACAATACTTTGTACCGCCATGGGGTAGATTCCATTTTACGACGTTGTTTAACTCATGAGGAGGCTGAGGTTGTGCTGAATGATTGCCATGGAGGGGCGTGTGGTGGTCATTTATTTGGGCTTTCTACAGCTCAAAAGATTTTGAGAGCAGGTTATTTCTGGCCGTCGATCTTTAAATATTGTGTTGATGCATTCAAGAGGTGCCACCCTTTCCAGGTGTTTGCATGGAATATGCGCTCGAAGCCTACCCCGTTACATCCCATAATCACCGCCAGTCCCTTCACCAAGTGGGGGCTCGATTTTATGGATTGCAGCCCAGCTTCGGCTAGGGGACACCATCATATTATAGTGGCTGTGGATTATTTCACGAAATGGGTTGAGGCAATGCCTACAGTAAAATCCAATGGTGAGACAGCCGCTCACTTTGTATTCAACCAAATCATTACTCGGTTTGGGATTCCGAGAGAGCTTGTCACTGACCATGGCTTGCACTTTCAGAACCGTATGATGGAAGAGTTGGCATCCAAGTTAGGGTATAAGCAAGAGCAATCCTCTTCTTACTACCCCCAAGCAAATGGATAGGTTGAAGCAGTGAATAAATCACTTAAGTCCATTCTCCAACGAACCATCGCACAGATCAAGACTAATTGGCATATTATGTTATACCCTGCTTTGTGGGCATATCGAACCGCGGTTAAGACTGCCACTAATTTTTCTCCATATCAGCCTGTGCATGGAGTGGAGTCGATATTGCCAGTTGAATGTGAGATTCCTTCATTGAAGCTAGTTGTGGAACTCTTACCAGACACTTCACCTTTGGAGGAGCATTTGGTCCACCTCGAGCAACTTGATGAGCAGCGTCAAGATGCCTTGGTGGCTCTAGAATTTAATAAGCGTCGTGTTAATGTCCAATATGACAAGTCTGTCCATCCAAGAGTGTTTAGTGAAGGAGACTTGGTCCTTTTGTGGGATCAATCGAAAGAACCCTTGGGGGTAGGGAAATTTAATCCTATGTGGCATGGTCCTTACGTGGTCAAGCGTGTCTTAGAGAAGGGTGCCTATGAGTTAGTTGATTATGAGGGCACAGCTTTGGCGGAGCCTAGAAATGGGCTCTATCTCAAAAAATACTATGCATGATCTTTAGCCAAAGCTGCTTGTTGTATATTATTGTACAGCTTTGCATAGTTAGGTCTTTTTCTTATAGTGATCGGGTTTGTGATTAGTTTCTATTTCTTTTGGCAGATGTCAATGGAATCTTCCACCTACATAGGATTCACATATGGTGCAAGCCGTCACACTCAACACTCAGCCTCTGCTACTTGGGTGATTTATACTCCTATGGGTCAGGTACTGTCTTCAGGAGGTGTATGTCTACGGCCATCTTCCAACAATGTTGTTGAATATAGTGTCGTTATCGAGCTTCTATGGGATGCCATTTCACATGGTGTTTTATCTCTTGAGGTATGTCTTGATTCGGAGTTATTAGTGTCACAGCTCAATGGTTTGTACCATGTTAGAGATCCGACGTTATTGAGAAGATTCTTACGTGTGAGATTGTTAGAACGGAAATTTGACAGTATTACATATATACACATTCCAAGAAATGATAATCAAGTTGCTGACTCATATGCTAAGTACGTTTTAGATTGACATTTGTTTCATTCATAATAAATTAATCACAAACATTTTTACACATGTAAATAAATAAACCGATCATCGTAAAACTTTTTATATATATCAAAAAGGTGGTAATACATAGTGTCATATACAAAAGTGGAGCTTTCAAAGCTTCCATCACATAATACACGGTAGTACAAATCATATGCACTCCCAGGTGTCTAATCCTATGGAGGGGGAGGGTTGTGATCATGATACGTCACTATGGCTCTAGCTAGCCGTCGGAATAAACGCACCCATGCACGTGGCACACCCACCACCTGTCGCTGCATGGCCTCAGGCAAGTCCTCGACTTGCGCCATGGGAACCCTGTGAGTCAGTCGCACGAAGTTGGTATGAATGCCCTGGAGCGTTCGCTCCCCATCTGCACCTGTGATGTCATCCCCTCTTCCCCTCTGTCTATGACATGGCAAGCCCTCTGGTCGCCGTGGTCCTACATCTGCACATGAATGGTATATGTCACTATGTGTTGTCACGCAAAAACATGTCTTTTTGATTCCACATAATCAAGAAAATACAAAAAAATTAAATAACTGAAAAAAATTTAAAAAGAGTGAGAGTCGAGATTCAGTACCTATCTCTCCGTATGCCGATCCTGGTGGCAATGGCATGTCCGGATCCCCCTGGAAATCTATCCCTCCATTGGGGTAGTCATCTATGGCAACAATCTGTCGTCGCCACCATGGAAAGAAGTCAGTTGGATATGGGTTGGCCACCCTACCACCCCCCAGTCTGTGCATAGCATCTACCCAATGCCGTTGGGCCAGATATCGAACCCCGTGGAGAAGAACGTCCACTCTAGGGCTCAATCCTGGAACACGCTCGAAGAAAAACGTGCTCAATATGCTGCTGAACCTGAAGTTCTGTATCCTACCTGCCTTACACTCACTAAGCTGGTGTTTCATGTTGCTCAGTAGTGTAGTACTCCAGTCATATATGGTCGGTCTCATACACTCCACCACATAGTACATCAATGGAAGTGAGGCCTGATGGAGTGAGGATAAGCCTGCTATCCTGCCCAGCGTCAGTAGTATGGCCTTTAGGCCCAGCACCTGTATAGCATTGGTAGGGACTTGACTCCCCACCTTCTCAGTATCTGGGTAGTAGTACATAGCTGTTTACTCATTGATAGTAAGCCCACCGCTTGGCCCACCTCAGGAATGAAGGTTCACCACCTCCCCTCGTCTAGATAGACCTGTGATAAAGTATATGTCTTCCACCTCTATAGTGAGAGACATCCCGTCTATCCTGAAGGACTTTGATTCTGGATCCCAATAGTTTACCAGCATCTCTAGCAGTCTTGGTTTGGCCCGCAAGCCACCAAGGCACCAAAACTTGTAGATTCCACATCTTCTAAGAGCTTGTTGAGCCATTACGTCAGCCCTTACAGCTTCCTCTACTTCACCATGCTCGCGCTCTCTCCATTCTAGCACCATCCTGCATGAGAAATTACCAAATTGTCCATTATATTCTTGTAAATCCATTTGCGCAACGTCATATTCGACTGTTTTGGAAACAACCGCATATGTACGCGGTTTCTAGCCCCTTTTCCGCATATATCCATCCCTATACGTAGAAAAAGCTTCGATACCCACGTGGGCCACAACGCTCATGTAGAATTGGCCTGAACTACTTCATTTTACCATGAAAATCAACAAAAATTATATTGAAATGCATGAGGAGAGCATGAGTAACTATCTGGAAGAAACGGTTGTGAATTCCGCCGGCTGGATCTCCTGGAATTTGCAGTTGAATATCAGAGCTCCAATGGAAGACCATTTTCAGCACCATTTCAACCTTTGAATTGACCCGTTCATACTGATCTCAGGTATAACGTCTATACTGGCATATAGGTTAGGTTCACCACCGTTTTCATTTTGCATGACCTTATGACCATGTCACCATGACCTTAGGTATGAACCCACTCTATTATGTCATAGAACCTTCTTGCTGCTATAGAAGTGGCATGATGTGAGTGCTAGGGATTTCACCTTACATGGGTACCCTAGTTAGCGCCTTATTTGCATTTGGTTCCCATGCCGACGTTTTCTCCTTTAGGGTGTGGGAGTTTGTTGTATAGTATTGCCATGACATTTAGCAAGAGCCTCATACTCCTCTTGATCTTATGCTGGCTTGTTTCCCTCCAGACTCCCCTTATGTCAAGTTGTGAATGCATTATCATGAGATTTTCCTGCCTTATTGAGCTCTATGCTGGCTCCCCTGACATTGCGTTTTAGCCATATATCCCGAGCTTGTCTCATGTCTAGCCATGCAGAGCCATTTTTTATATCCTTCGTAGCTTTATTTCCCTTTTTACCGGGAGGGGATTTTCCCCCGAGTGTCGATATCCTACACATGTATCCTTGCATTGAGCATAGGTATGTTCCACTGCTTGGAACTAGTTTGTTTTCCCTGATGACACTCGTCTCCTCCTAGTTTGTAACTATAAAGCTAGTTTATTCTTTTTTCAAGCTTTTCAAATAACTGAAAAAGTCCAAAAAAATCAAAAAACCAAAAAACCGGACAAGGAAAGATGTTATCTTTGGCAGTTGTCGAGTCGTGTCTCTTTTGAATAGAGCATTGTATAACACATCCATTGGTTGGGTTATAGTTTGACTTAGGAGCTGTACTCGTTTATCTGAGTTTATCTCCACCGACTGGTTAAGCTTCCAGTCCCTGTGGAGCCTCTGTTGATGCCTCCTGTGTCACAGAGATGTCCCAGTTTGTATATCGAGTCTAGGCTACCTTCATTCAGTCACCATACACCATTATGCTCTTGTTCGAAGGAAGTTGAAACCTGTGTCGGCCATTCCTCAGTTATCTTGACTTTGCATGTCGGCCATTCCCAGTACAGTTACTGGTTCGTGCACTTTATGATCGAGTCCTTCCACATTAGACAGCTTTGTTGAGTACCTCATGTTGGATTATGGGGGATTCCTTAATGCCCTCCTTCCAGCAGATTTCATCCCATCGACTTCAGATCATTTATTCTGGGATTGGATTCTAGAGTCCTTTTGAGTGCCTTGAGACTTGCAGTCATCAGTGGCAGGTTCTCTCGCCATCGACAGTTTCTTGGGAATACATCAATGTCCCATGATCGATGGACTCTTTCAAGTGTTCGACCTCAACACATCTATTCACACTTGTTAGTTTGCACTCTAGTACCTTTATTCCCATTATCATTATCAGTGGGTAATCTGGCATCTGTTAATGGTATACATCATTGACCGGTAATCAGACGATGGACTACTATGTTCGACCTCGACACTTCTATTTGCATAGTAGGACATGTACTCGTAGCGGTTTGTGTAGAAGACCTTCCAGAATGGTGGCATCTCTTACATGCTACCTCCTTGATCGTTCCAGTGTTCATGAGATTTCAGCTCTCGTGACTTGATTCCAGTGTATGTCAGAAATTTCCAGCCACTATGGAGATCTTGATCTATTGTATATCTTTAGCCATTTTGGAGATCATGTTCCTTTGTATATCTTCATCATGGAGATTCTGATCTATGTATATTGTACATGGCGATGACCACATATGTGATATCATGTATTATGCCTATTCATGGCCATTGTACTCTTATGTATCTGGGATTGCTATATCTACTTGCAGTTGTATGCAGAGTTGTATCATTGTACTATGCTGATTGGGTGGCTGGTCTTCCATTTGGGATCCTTCATCACTCCACTTCTGGGATGGAATTATAATGTATTTCAGCCATCGTATGACCCCTCTGACCTCACACATTAGGGGGCATTTGTTATAGCGGATTTCACCACTCCAGGTGAATCACACTTTGTATGGACTTCCCCTGTCCCGCTGCAGACTCTTTAGACCCCATGGACCATATTTTATCCTTTGATGTTACCTTGATCATCCCTAAAAAACTATATAAAAGATGATATACGTGGATTTTTCCCCAATAACCGCGTACATACGTGGGTTTGACCCCTATAACCCCATACATCGAGATGTGTGCATAGTCCAAATCCTTTTTGGAGTTTTCCTTGACATGGATCCGACTCATTTGACTCCTGGCCTTCCATATGCCTTGAGATCACTCGGATTCAACCCTTCATTATCCCTTGTGAAGCTATATGAGGAACCCCTTGGTACATTGAAGGCATATAGAGAGATTGAGAGCAACGAAACTATAGTCCATTGTTGCCAGAATTATACTTGAGTCTGCATCCCTTTCTCCCTTTGGAGCACTTTTGTGTTCTTCCCAAGCTTGCCTTTTGCTAGTGAGCTTGCTATCGAGAGATGGAGGATTGAAGTGGTGGAGGCCCAAGTGGGGGATTCAGTTTCTTCGGTTCGCAAACGTGCCGTTAGAGGTTGTATCTATCTTGTAATCTCTGATTTATATTAATAAGAACTATCTTTCCTTGTCCAATGATGTGTATTTGATTGAATATTGTTTCCATTGGAATATGTCAAATGCTTTTACATTATTGATTATATATGCTAGAATAGATATAACACCATGATATATAGTATGCTTGTATTGTTTACTTGTTGTTGAGGAAGTATTATATCAATTCAAGCTGAAGATTGGAAAGCTCAACGGGGATCTACTTCAACCGTCCGGAATAAGGTACGAGGTTTGATCCTTTAGTGTTAGACATTTTATTTCTATTGCATATTGGGAAAGATTGATTTCTGGAGTCATAGCTATCTATTGTGGTACCCCAAGCCATAGGAATTTCTCTCAGTAAAAATTGGCTAGAAGACAGAGCTTTCGATCGTCGATGAAAAAACCGTCACGACGTTATTCATTTGAGGCACCGACACTGCGGCAGCATTGAGGCTTAAGGCGTCGATGAGATAGAGGACAGAGCTTATGATTTATAATCACAAAGCTAGTGGTTTAAATCTCCAACATTGTGGCAGCGTTCAGACAAGAAGTTTCGACACATTAATGATTACAGCTTCCGATCGCCGATGAGTTAGTGATGGAAAGCACCGATATGTTCAGGCTTGGAGCGGTGATAGGCTAGAGGACAGAGCTTCCAATCCCCGATGCATAAACCATCACAACATTAGTCATTTAAGGCACCGATGCTACGGCAGCATTGAGGTTTGGGGTGCCGATGGGTTAGAGGTCAAAGCTTCCGATCGGCAACCGCAGAAACAAGGTATAAAAACTCTGGCGGATTAAACAAGAAAGGTCACTTCAGTTAACCGTCGAAACACTGAACCAGTAGTGGTGATTATCAGCGACTACTGTAGTTATTTAGTATTCACTCAGTGAACTAGATCTTTGAAATATATCAACAAATAGTTAGCTAGGTTTTAAACCCTAATTTGAAAAACTATCACTTCTGAGTATTTTTGTGAAAACATATCGAAGTTTCAAGATATGTCATTTTTGTGGAAGGATATAAAGCCCATGATTGATTTTATAATAAAGGTTCAACTTCAGGAATTAATGAGCCAATAATGCTTTCAAGCTTTTCATTTTACTTATTCATTATATAATCTCTTTTGTTGTGATCTGTTCAGCATCATCTCTTTCTTTACTATATTTATGCCTGAATGTGTATTTAGGTCATTTTTAGATTGATTAAAAAGCTGATAGCTATCATCCTATTAATTTATTAATTCTATTTGATTTATAAATACCATCCTCATCAGGATTTAGCCATTTATATGCATGTCTTTTGTATGTAAGTCTGTCATCCTGGTGAGTTCTCCATCCCTGCACCTTATTGTCGAACTTCTGAGCAATTGCAACTAAAAACCTTGTAAACGAGTAAGTTTTATGCATGGATTGAGAGTGGAAATGTTTTATAGGTCAACTGACTTGATCCATATCAGAAAACCCTAAAAAACATTGTAATTTACTAGGAATCCTCGAGCTACAACCTAGAAGAGTTTCCTGGAGTGATAACAACATGCTTATCCCTACTCACTAGAGCCAGTTGGGCTCAAGATCCATCCTTTGGGGATCTCCTATCCACCTCACCCATCAATTTCTTAACCATATCTATCCACACGAAGCCTATAAAAGCAGGCTCATACTCCATGGTTGAGAAGAGAGAGTAAAGTTATGTTGTTGCTTTGGCATTCTATCCTAAATTAGTAAAGTGAGCTTGAGGGAGCAAGTTGGAGATATTGGGGACAAGATATTGGGTTTGTGAAGGAGCACATTGACACTAAAGCATAGGTTGTAAAATTATTCTCTACTATTTAATGCAAACTTGGTTCCTTTCCCATAAAGTATATTTTTGAATTCCTTAGTCATCAACATAGAATAGTGGATCATATTCTGGTGCTTTTTTATCTTGTTTGTTGTTTTCATGTGATGATGCAGGTATATTCGTGAAGAACCATCATTACAGGAAACATCTATACTATTACATCAAAGAGAATAATTTAAAATATCCATATATTCTATGGAAAGTATTCCAGCTCTGTTGTGTACCATTTGTTCTAGATCTGAACCATTCAGACTAAAGGAACAACTCCTGTCCGTAGGAAGTGCAAAATTCCTAGCTACAGATGACGCACTTGTGTGAATGGTGGTTGTGCCTTGTTGAGTCCAGTTGATTCCCATGAATGGGTGAATGATTTATGTATTTTTAATAGATCTAAAATCCTCTTTGTAAGTCTAAATTACAATAAATAGATATGCAAATGTCCACATTTCCAAGCTATTGTTTGACTAGTTTCCATGTGTTGGTTTCCCATTTCAATGGAGTTGTATATCCGACTTGTGTTGTGACTTGGATCTGATTTTATATGCTTTTAGTGAGCTATTAATATGATTTTATTGGTATACATTCATTATTCTCTATTCTGAACCATTATATATACAATTTGTGAGTCAAAGTTAAGTTATTACATGTCATTTCCCTTAAGCAAATATCACTCAATTTATGCATTCGAATATGAAGCTTTAAATATCTGTTGTAGAACTAATAACCACACCAAATGAAATTAAATGAAATATAATATCATTCCCCATACTCTATTTGAAAATTTTGGAGGTTCGCATCGGAGTTGGAGAGCCATTTCTGCTCACACCCCTGGGGGAATTGCACCACAAATTACTAGTAATTTTACCATTTTTTCCAATGTACCCAAATAGATTTGCACATGTCTCTAACCTGTCATAAAGTGATCAGAGATTCCATTGAGTGGTACTAATACTCACCATATCAGTCCCTACCAAATTTGAGGCCCTCTTGTGCCATTCGAAACCCCTAGATTCAAGACTAGTCTAGACAATTTTTCCCCAAATTCTTCCTTTGTTTGGAATTTTTGAATTGGGTCATTACACAACTACAAAAAGAGTCATAATATTACAATTACAAAATCTAAATAAAAAAAATAAAAATGAACATGCCTACGTTAGTATGAACAAATATGTACAACTAGAACATTTTCATATCAAGGGGCCTTCTTGATATGATCCGGGTGTGGATAAAAGAAATCAGACTATTCTTATTTGAAACAAATAAAAAATGCTTCAATTCTCATTTTATTTCAAGTACGAGTTACAAAATAGTTCAGCTTCCTACTCTAATTTTTTCTATCCAGGAGTCATTCTTTAACCTCTATTTATACATGAGAGGTGAGAAACAACCTCAAAAAAAATATCTACAATCATAGCCAATTTGTTTGACATTTAGAAATTTGATTTCATAAAAATATGGATTTGGGTGTAGGAATCCCAAATTCTAGTGTAGGAACCGTTGATATAGGAACCATCGATAAAGGAATTGTGGGTGTAGGAATCCTTAAAATTTGAGTTTGATTTCCAGCTTGGTATAGGAAGGTCAAGTGTTCCAATGCAAGAATATGTTTCTTAATCACATAAGCATGTTATTAAAAATTCATTGATAAAATCATGATAAAACATATTTGATAATTAAAAATACAAGAAAGCAATAATAATTAACCATAAGGTAGGATGGATGTATTTAATGGTAATTGATGGAATAATGCTATTATAATGTATTAAAAAAAGGGAGTATGGCTTGTGGATGGAGACTTTTAATAGTGGAAAACATGACATATTTGGATCCCGACACTCAGCTCATAACTGGATAATAGAATATGGGAGAAACTAAATATTAGTCTCTCACAACTCACACCAGAAAGAACTACAAGAAGAAGGAGAATAACCATCACAACAAGAAGAAGGACAAGAAACAAAAGAATTTCAAGAAATATCCATATAACATTTGATACTACACTTGCGATGAAAAGGGACACTTTGCAAGAGACCGTCTCAAGAACAAGGAATCCTTCAACAAGAAGAATATACATCATGCGCACAATGTCGAAGACAATGAGCCAACAAACAAAATGTTCAGAAGAGAGAAGGATGATTTAGATGAAGAGTATGTGATAATATTAGCACTCACAGGCACTATCTCACATGGAAGAAATGATTGGCTTGTGGATAGTGGGCCATTTAAACATATGACAAGATACAAAGAATCATTTGTCAATATGTCCAAGCATGAGTCACCTCACAAGGCGAAACTTGGTGATGATTATCAATATGCCATAAAAGGAAGTGGAGAAGATTTATACAAGCTAGACTCCAAAAAATATTTAAAGATGAAGGATGTGCTATATGTTCTGATGTTAAAGAATAATATTCTCTCCATCTCTGCACTAGATGCAAAGGGAATGAGAGTTGCATTTGTTTATGGCTAGGTTCTAATGTGGCCTAAAGGAAATACAATTGATGATGAAATAGTGATTGGAGAACAAGATAGAGGCTTGTACAAACTAAAGGGAGAACATAAACAAGCACCAGTTGATAAGTCAATGGAACCAAGTGAACTATGGCATTGAATGCTTGCACATGTGCATTACAGAGCACTACCAATTGCAAGCAAAGCAGTCTCAAGACTTCCAGAAATCTAGGAAAATCATGAAGGCATTTGAAAAGGATGTGCACAAGGAAATAATGTAAAGAATACATTTCCTAATAGTGAAAGTAAATCTAAAGGAATACTAGAGATAATACACCCAGATGTAGGTGGTCCCATGTCATCCATCTCACTAAGCAGATATGTGTACTATGTTTCCTTTATAGATGATTTCTCATGTAAGACTTGGATATATTTCTTGAAAGGGAAAAATGAAGTATTCAGTAAGTTAAAGGAATACAAAGCCTTGGTCAAGAAGCACACCGAAAGGAATATAAAGAATCTATGGTCGGATAATGGAAAATATTTCACCTCAGAATAATTCAAGGAAATCTATAGAGAGTCTAGGATTAAAAGGGAGTTGAGAAATCCATACAATCCTCAGCAGAATGGTGTTGCAATGCTACATGACCAGGATAACTTCCAATACACCTTTGGGAGGAAGCAGCAAGGATAGTTATGTATGTAAAGAACCATACTCCTCATCGAGTGCTTGACAACAAGACTTATGAAGAGGATTTTTCAGGAGAGAAACCAGAAGTCAGCCATCTCAGAATATTTGGTTGCCCAGTGTACATACATATCCCAAAGGAGAAGAGGGCCAAGCTCGATCCTTCTGGGAGGAAGGGAATATTCGTAGGATATAGTGATACATCAAAGGCCTGCTGAATATACTTCTCATGATTCAAGAATATCGACATCAATAGAGATGTTACCTTTAATGAGGACTCGACATACTCCAAATCTAGGAGGATACCTATTGAAGACGTCAAGGAACCTAATGGAATGAGAGCCTGAGATACGACAATAGAATTGGAAATTACAGAAGACCATGAAAATCATGACATGGCATAACCACAAGAGCATGTAGAGACACTTCACGAGAAGGACTCCCACAAGAGGAAACCAACATGGGCACAGGAGATAATACAAGATGTATAAAGGTATGGCGCTCAAGAAGAGATGCATAGAGAAAGGAAAAGACCAAAACCTTACAACAACTATGTTTCCCTATTGTATCATTGATAAGGAACCTTCCAACTATGAATATGCTATAGAAAAGAAATAATGGAAGGATGGCATGATCAAGGAGTATCCGTTGATTATGAATAATGATGTCTGGGAGATAGTTTGGAGACCATAAAGGAAGTCTATATTGAATTCAAAGTGGATCTACAAGATCAAGCATGCTGCAAATGGTAGCATTGAGAAACACAAGGAGATATTCATGGTATGAGGCTTGTCACAGAAAGAAGGCATAGACTACGAGGAGACATTTGCACTTGTAGCAAGGTACCCTTCCATTATATTTATACTTGCATTGGTTGTAGTTATGATATGGAAGATACATTGTATGGACGTCAAGACAACATTATTAAATGGTGTAGTCGAGGAGGAAGTGTACATATAACAACCATTGGGATTTGAGACACATGACATGAAGACTCATGTGTGGAATTTAGAGAAGGCCTTGTATGGATTGAAAAAGGAACCTAGGACATGGTATGGTAGGAGGGATAGATTCCTGATGAGCTTAGGATTTACTAAGAGTAAAGAATATTCCAACCTTTAATTCAAGGTTGAAGGTGGAAGACCAGTGATGCTCTTGCTATATGTCAATGACTTGGAAGCCTAGTCACATCCTCTCCATTGTCGGTATGAGGGATGGGGATGTGACATCTACAGCAGTCATCACCCCTACACAGAAAAAAAAAGGTGGTGCCACCGCCTCTACGTAGTGGATAATAAGCGGTGCCACCGCTCTGTCAGAGTGGACAAAAGGCAGTGCTGGGATGGTAATGCTCTGTCAGCAACACTCATCAAGCGGTGCCAGGTATGCTTTTCCAAACCCTTGTGATTTCAAGATTTAGTTCATGTTGCTTTCTTATTTGTGTGTTTTTGGGCTTCATTTATGATATTTGAATTGTTCAAGTTCAGAGTCTAGAGTGGTGATTGCATGCTTTGCTTCAATTCAAAGAGCTAGGTTGTACGCATTAGTTTTAGCTGCTTGTATGCTTGGTTTGATTTTCAAAAGGAGTGCTTGGAATCCAGTTGAGTTAGATCTCTTTTTATTGTTTGATTAAAATGAAAAGGAAGCTTTGCTTGTTAACTTTCACTTTTGTTCTTTGTTAGGTTACGAAAGACTTATTTTTCTTCTAATTAAAAGAATTTTTTTGTTGAGATTTGATCATAATTTTTCTTAAGGATGAATCATTGGACCTCTGATTAGCTTCATAAGCTTTCAGATATCCATGTTCTTCTTTATATACACTCTTGTCTCGTCAAAAGAAAAAATATATTACAGTTTTAAGTTAGATCTTTTCATTTTTGAAAAAAATTGAAAAAGTTCTTAGTGTGCCTTTTAGTGCTATTGTCTTTCTTTTTAGGAAAAAAGGTCTCGCTTTGTTCTTGTTTTCAAGGATCGGTTTAGAAGTGTGTTGCTTGTTTGTATTTTTGGAAGGAAAAGTTCAGTGGATTTGGGTGGGAATTTTTTTTGTTGTTTTTTGAAAATAGAATTGAAACACTCTCTCCTTCTCGTAAGTAGGGAATATGTTGAATGATAAAATGAAATAGTTGCACACTCATACTGCATGGTTTTACATTTATGTACACACTCCATGCATTCACATAACTATTGAATATAAAATTAATAGTAGCTATAGGTTAAAATTTTCTAGTAACTTGAGTGATAGGGTAGAGACATGTTCCAGTGTTGTTAAGCGTAGGAGCTGTCATTTATTTCCTGCACTGCATCCTTGGGATCATGTGGTTCTTCCATGTACCTCTAGCATATCGAACGGCCTTTCACATACCCTTGAGGTATATCTAAAGTTACTTCACGTACTCAGTTGTATATGGGAAGGCCCCTTTCGAATGGTTGTGCAATAGACAACACTACTACGTAATGGAGCTCCCACGTACCTTGCATATATCAGGAGACCCTTATAGGATTCCCTAAACCTTCTAAGAAAAACCCTTTTGGATGTCGTGTCACCACAATACACTGAGAACAACACTTGGGGATACTACTACACACGTACAGTTTAGGTAATCAGGTATTCAGGCAAGGGACGGTCCCAATCCTACTTGTCGCGCTTTTCTGTTGGACCCTCCAATATATAGCAAGTTGCAAAGACTTGATAATCCTAGTGAGGAACTGGATTTTATCAGCCCCTCCTATCACCTAAGTTTGCTTGTGGCATTTAACTTGAGTAAGAGAATATTTGTGTTTTTTTTCAAGTTTTCAAACCCTAGGTTAGGATTTTAGTGATCGCCAATATGGTCGAGTCTTTGATATGATCCAGAAGAGTGTAAGGATTGCCACTTGACCTTCCTCCTATTATAGGATAAAGAACCATGGAAGCCACTAACCAAGGACCCACAGTTGATTCTCATGTGGAAGAGAATCCAGCTGTGGAAGTGGGGGAAGAATTCACTACATATGACAACCCCTTGGTCCATACAAAAACCCCTTGGTTGAACAACCTCATATGGTGTATACCACCTTCCACTTTCTGATGGAAGGTCATGTTGGTTCATCAAATTGGTTTAATCGCCCATTAAATGACACCGAAGGGACAGACTATGGCCCTAATGCTCCTTTTTGGATAACCTCTATGGGTGAAGCAATTTCCGAATTCGGGGTTATTAGACCATCCTTTTTAAACCCTTCAATGAATCAAGAAATGTATACAAGGAGGATGGACTATTTACAAAATTTCCAAGAGCTCCTTGCGAACATCATGGCTTCACCTCTTCCTCATAAAGAACCCATGTCAGCTCTTTTTTTTCCATATTTTGGAATCAATCCCTTCTAGATATCGTTCACTCTCAATGTCTCAAGCTACTCAGAGTTTGTCTACACCGGGTCAAGGATCGATAAATCCTAATCCAAGACAAACCTCCGACCCGGTCACTATGGTTAAAAATATCGGGTCTTAGGCTAGTCCTCCCATATCTTCTGCCACTAGGGGGAAACCTCCAGCTCAAGTTGCATCAGTAGTCAGTGGAGTCACATCCAGTATAAGACAGAACCCTACTACAGGACAGTCAATAGCTATTATTCCTTCCACAACAACCAAAGCAGTTACCCCCTCTTCTAGTATAGGACAACCCTCAGGGCTACGTCCTATTATTAGTCAACCTTATTGGGGATATACTCACCCGAGAAACCTACCTTTCGTAAGTAATGTAAAATTTCAACCTACATCTACAATAATGTTATATCCTAGTATTCCTTACCTCGGAAGCTTGTTCACCCCTTGGGGGAACCCAAATTGGTCATATATAACTATTCCTTGAGGGATACCTGTCAATACTGTTGGACGCTATGGTGGCCCATCTTATGGGGGGCCACCTAGTGGAGGCCTACCTGGTGGAGGTTCACCTAGTGGACTCCCATCTGGTGGAGTCCCACTTGGTGGAGTCCCACTTATAAGAGGCCCACTTGGTGGAGGTCCTCCTTATGGTGTACCTCCACCCAGCGGACCACCTCCTGGGGGGGACCTCCTTCTGGTGGACCCCTTTCTGGGGGGGCACCACTGGAAGGGCCACCTTTCGAGGGCCCACCTAGTGGAGGACCACCACCACTACCACTTGGAGGAAATTCTCCTCCCAGAGGCCCACCTCCATTAAGTGGATCTTCTGGAGGGTCATCTGCAAACCCAATTTCCCAACAACCCATGTAGCAATTGACCTAGGGTACCACTGGTATGAAAATGCCTTATCAATACTATCAGTACATAGAACCTAACCAACAAATTCCTTTTTTGGAAAATTTGGACTTACCTGATCTGTCCAAGTTGATGAATGATCCCATTCACCATAACCCTTCATGGCCTGCTATTCCAGTAAATTTACCATCAAATATCCCAAAATTTGATGGGAAGTAGGGAGAAGACCCCAAAACCCATGTCATGACCATCCATCTATGGTGTTCTTCCAACTCCTTGATGAATGATTTAGTCCATCTGAGGCTCTTCCAATGAACTTTGACTCGTACGGCTGCAAAATGGTACATTGAACTTCCACAACATTCGTTTGTGGATTTTTTCTCATTAGCGATAGTTTTTATGACTCATTTCCAACTACCCATTCAAGATGACTTAGGTCAAGATTTCTGGGAGGTTAACAAGCAACAAGAACTTCTTCTGAAGGCTGACTAAGCAGTGTGAGATTTTCATGTGCAACAAAATGCCCCCCAAAAGTATGAAGCTAGAAGGAAGTGATAGGTGAAATACTTTGCATGTTTTTTGTCTGATACAAAGGCAAAGAGAGATAGACTTATAGAGGACCAGTAACTAACTTCATCCAACTCAATCATAGTTGTGGACCAATAGACTATAGATATATGATAATGACTATGTCATGGATACCACTAATACACTGTAGATCCATGAATGACTACTATAAGAGGTAGAACATAGCTATGAGATATAAAAAGTAGATCTATGTCTCTCAATGTCAGATATAGAACACAACCACCATACAATGTGGATTCATGTCATGACTCTAAATGATCTTCAAAAGCAACTTGAGCATAGGAGATGATGATAAAATCCTAACCACTCAGGGTCTTCATCCCGATATTCAAACGATATGAATCTAACCATGTGATTACAGTGTCTTGACATCAAACATGGTAGAAACCACTTGATTACCAGTCATTGATGTAAACTGTTAACAAGCACTAGGGAAATCACCATTAATGCCAATAATCCCCAAGGTATATCAATACATACCATCGAATGTGAATAAAGTAATTGAAGTCGAACACTCAATGAGATCTTTCAATCAAGGGTCAATGATGTAAACTCATGTTGAAAGTGAGGTAACCTGCCGTTGAGGCATGTAGGCCCAAGGTACTGTCTAGGTTTCTAGGTCTAATTCCTAGATAATGATGGAAAGTCGACAGGAATAGACTCTATCACAGGAGGGCCATGATGATTCCTACATCAGTGACACGAAACTAGGAATAAAACTTGATTTGGAATGATAGAACTAACTCAGAGATGACTGACTCTTAAGGACAAGTGAAGTTACTGATTGATTATGTTTCTGGGAGATACATCCTTTGAATAATTTAATGGCATGACACATGACTTGGCAGCATTGACTTAACAAGAATAGAACTTGGTTTAATGCAAGGAATTTGACAAATCCTTCTTTGAAATGACTCTCAAAAGTGGATTGACTCCGAAACAAGCTGAAAACCCAACTATTTAGAAACGCAAATGCAGACAGGTGCCATGTTCAAAGGTGGACTATAGATTACTGCCATATAAACAAATGAAAACCATTCCCCTTTCCTTTAATTTCCCCACCTCAAAAGGCAAGTGCCTCTTCTCATTTTTATGAGTCCAAAGAGGTTAATAAACACTTGTTGAATCTTATCAAGTGATGAGTCCATTCTCGTATTTTCAACGAACCTAAGAAAGGAGGGGCTCGTCCCAAAATAGGGTCTTTCATCGTTTGTTTTACAAGTCCGATGGAAACAAAATCATTCATCGTTTCATGTTTAGAGAGTCTAAAATGACTAAGAAGACTCCAAAGAAGGTCCTTTTTCATAAATAAGTTCAATCGATCTGAAAAAGAGATAACCTACCCCCGACTAGTCGACCGTTTTGATTCTTTTACAAGCGTGAACGTAACAAGTTCGCTTAGCAATCATTTTTTGTTTTATGGAGATTGAAAAGAGCTTAAATTAAACTCCCAGACCAGGTTCCTTTTTCACAGTCCATTTTTTACGAGTCTGAAAAAGTGAAAAGGTATACTTGACGCCTTTCTACTGGATTTTTAATGAGCATGTAAAAAGTGTAAACGATGCTCACTACTTTTTCCGTTTAGCTCTAAGCTCGAAAAAGACAAAAATAGATTGAAAAGTAACCATGACCCCTTATTTACCTGAAAAAAGTCAAAAAACACTATCAAAGGTCATTTTTCAAAACTATAGAAAAATAAAAATAAAAACCCACTTTTGTCAAAATAATTTGGATTTCAAAACAAAGTAAATGACAATATATTTTTGAAAATTCCAAACTTTCTATAAATAGAAGGGAAGGTAATTTATTCTTACCACTTGTTGTTTTACCATTGAGTGAGTTTTGGAAGGTAGCTTTGGTGGAAAGAGTTCAATCGACAATTTGGCAAGGGCGTTCCACTTCTTTGCTACTTCATAGTCCATAGAAGAGGTAAACACTTGGTCTTTTCTTCTTTTCATGTTTAATGTATTTCATTTTCTCCTTTTACATTTTTTAATTCAAAGTTCCCAAAATGGTTTAAAATGGTTTAAAAGACAAAGAATAGGGTAGATTTCCTTTTGCAAAGGTAGAATAGATTGTTTCTTCTCTCCCAAGAGGATTTTAAGCCATAAGAGAAGGAAAAAATTTTCATTTTTAGGGGTTTTGGCTGTCGGTGTGCACCCCCAACGGCGCTCTATCATGTTGGGACAAGAGCATTGACCATGCTCTATCCACATCATATTGGTGTCCGACGCCTATCACACCAAGAGCAAGAGCACCGCGGTGCTCTGTGCATAAAAGCCAGCTACATCGCCTGAGAAAGAGAGGGAAAAAATAAACCTTAGTTCACCCAAAAATGCAATTTCTTCCATGTTTCTATCCTTGCTATGCAATTTATGATGCCATTTGTTTTTCTTTATTTTTATCATGATACAACGTCTGATTTCAAAATTGGTATTTTGTAGGTGCATCATGGTGATATGGAAAGAAAGGTAACATGAAGTCCCAAACAATCAGGCTGCAAATGATCCAACTACCATTGATGCTCTGCGGAACTGCAGGCTTCTCAAGTATTTTCAGATACCAGGGATGAAACCACATGTTCTCCTTCTAGAATACATTATTGACATGTGGGATCCTAATCAGGAGAAATTTTTAGTAGGATTCCACATCCTGCCTATAGAGATCGAGGATATTTATTTCCTCACCTGTTTGTCTATGCGGGAAATCCCTGTAGTTATGTTAGGAGCACGGAAGGGAGAAGGATCTTTGGATGATATCATTGATCAGCATTGGTCATTGGGTATAGAGTCCCAATCGGGAAAGTTAGAAATCAAATATCTAGTGGATCTCCCCCTGAGGACAGTAGTATACACAATCGAGAGAGTGGTGGGTACTAGGGCTTGCCACCTCACTGGTAGATCTCATATGTTATATGCCTTACAGTGTATGGAGCCTAATGTCTTCAACTGGTGTGAAGGCTTGTTGGCTTGTCCAAAAATTCAACTGAACAAATGCAAAAGAGGGACATTGAAGCAGTTTGGTTACGGAGTAGTGGTGGTGTCTTTCATCTTATCACAAGTACCTCACATGAGGCCCTAGGTGACTATTACAAGACTGGATCTTGAAGATCCAAGGATGCTTGCATGGGTGACAACTATGCCTCGCCTCGGAGGTGGAGGACCTAAATTCACTTACGGTTCTGGGTTCTTTCGCTGGTTGAGGAACCAACTACTTATGGTGGAAGACTATGCCTATGAGGGGGAAGATTTCCAAAATGACCCAGAGCTAGCCTTACCTGAGGGGGAAGTGTGGGATGACCGAGGTAAGAAGACATTATACACTTATGTTTTTTTTGAAATTTTATGTTTATTTCATTTTTATGTTTTCTGTAGTACAAAGGTAACAATGCTTTTCATGCAGGCATCGGGTCTGTCCGCCCAGTTGGGATGTCGCCTATTACTAGGCGAGCAGGTACCCGAGATATGATGGCTTACCACTCCAAAGCTGAGGAACAGCTTGGAGATATTGAAGAGAACCTGTAGTAGCTGACTATGGGTATCCTCGATATGACCACTGATTAGGTTCCCAAGAGTTATCAGTGCCATACCACAGGTGTCTCCGAACAGTTTTCCAGAATACTTCGTAGAGTGGCCTAGGCCATTGTGTGCTACCATGAGCACCAGGAGGATTAGTCTCCCATGACTATAGTTTTTTGTATATGTATCACTGAAAGCATCGAAGCTTCATATTTTTCCTTATGTATATGTATCGTGAACTTTTTATGGTTCTGAATGGGCATTGAAAGCTAGAGATGCTTCAGCCCAAATTTTGTATCTCAGTGCTACAACTTATATATATATATGACAGACTTTTATATTTATAGTTGTGTGGAAAAACTGATGTGTGGAATGAATTATCTACTTATGAATTTACACATGTTTTTATGTTTCCAGTAGATTTTTTTAAGTATGAGCAATATGCCAATCCAAGACATAGTTAACTAGGGAATCTGCCACAGCATTTAATTGTCTTGGAATGTGATGATATGTGACTTGCTCAAAATACCTCTCTAACAACCTAACTCTTCAGAAAGTATGAAGAAGCAAGGGATTCCTAATGGTGTAGACTCGATTAAGTTGTTGGACAACCAATTTAGAATCTAGATAGACCCTAATTTCTCTTACATCAAAAGCTAGGGCCTCTGTCAATAATCCAACCACGGCTTGGTATTCTACTATATTATTGGTGGAGGGACCTAAAAGAACTCCTCCTGAACTCACCAGCTCACTTGTAGGAGAGTACAGTACCCAAGTTGTTGATGCAATATTAAGTGTATATCGATGAGCACCATTGGCAAAACCAATGTAGGAGGTATTCTGGCCATCAGACAAAAGACATGCATAAGTAGGGTTTTACGAAAAACACATTTCAAATCACACAAAAATACACACCTCTCAAAGCTTGAGACACACAAAAAACTATAAACAATATGTACAAAGTACCTATCCTAGATGACCTAGGCATAGTATCTTTTGAGATAGATCCCATTCTGGGGATCTCCCAAAGGTATCCCATTGTAATCAACCAATTCATATGCCCCCTTTTCTAAAACATGATTGACAATATAGGGCCCATGCCACATAGACTCGAATTTACCTACCCCCAAGTTTGTCATGCTTCTGGTCATAGGTTAAGACCAAATCTCCTTCATTTAAGGAACAGGGTTGAACACTCATGTCATATTGGACTTTCATTCTTCGTTTATGCACCTCATTAGATAAGGCAACATCACGTCGGGTTCCATCAAGTTTATTTAGGTACAAGAGTCTTTCTTCGTCTATGGTAGTGTTGGGTAATAGTTCCACAACTAGTTTTAAAGAAGGTATTTCACATTCTATGGAGGGTAGCTTCCAGTATGTATACTAATTGGAAAGGTGTAAAACCAGTGGAAGTTTTGACAGTAGTCCTATAGGCCCAGAGTGCAGAAAAAAGTTGTAAATGCTAGTTTGACTTGGATTTCCCTACGATCCGCTGAAGCATTGTTTTTAATACTTTGTTTATAGCCTCAACCTGGCCATTGGCCTGAGGATAGTATGGTGTAGAGTTATCATGGTGAAACCCTAATTTTACACTAAGTTCTACCATCATCTTGTTTTGAAAATGCGACCCATGATCGGTCACAATGGACCTAGGAATCCTGAATCTAGTAATGATATGATTGAATAGGAATAGTGGAGTAGTTTTTCCATCTTTAGCATATGTGGGCATTGCCTCAGACCATTTTGTAAAATAGTCCACAGCCACGATGATGTAGCCATGCCCCCCGGTTGAGGCAGGTCTATAGTGCATGAAGTCTATGCCCCATTTTGCAAAAGGGTCAACTGCTACAATGGGATGAAGCACAACTAGATGTGTGTGTTTCTTAGGAGTGAACATTTGACATGGTGAGCATTTCTTGATTGTTTCAATACAATCTTTGAAAATAAGGCCATGAATACTTGACACGCAATATTTTCTGGGCAGTAGCCAACCCAAAGAGATGACCTGCACAATCTCTAGCATGGCCGTCATTTAGAACGACCTCAGCCTCTTCATGTGTAAGGCAACGTCATAAGATAGAATCAACACGACGACAGTATAGGGTTTCATTCAAGATAAGGTAAATTTTAACCTGGTGGCGAATGCGATGATGTTTGTCTCGAGACGTAGTAGGCTGGTATCGTAAGGTTTGGAGATACAAATGATATCTCCGTACCATGGATCAGTCATGCTAATGAGAAACAATGATTCATCTGGTAATGAATCAAAGGGCTCTGTAGTCTTAGTAGTACGGGGAAAGTCGCATATAAGCTCTGCAAAGATGAGGGACTTCTTGGAAGTACTTTTGGTGAATTCTAGCTCAAACTCTTTGAGAATCATCATCCAACGTGAGTATTTTCCCCCAATCACTTGACGTGTAAGATTGTAGTACATCGGGTTGGAATCTGCGTAAACAGTGGTGGTGCGGAGCAAAATACAATGACAAAAATTCTGGACCGCGATGACCGTGGCCAGAGCAAGTTTCTCCACATGTGAGTATCGAGTTTCAGAGTCGAGAAGGCTCTTACTAGCATAATAAATCACATGTTCTTGGTCGTGTCCATCTGTTTGAACAAGGATCATGCCTACTATAGACAAGGATGAAACCACATACAAGGAATAGTCCTTGGCATAATTTGGTGGTTGCAACACTGGTGCATGGGTAAATGCATGTTTAAGATTATCAAACGTGCGTTGCATGAAATCATCCAGGATAAAAGGGGTATCTTTCTTGAGCAACCTCATGAAACCATGCGTCCTTTATGCATAATTATAGATGAAATGATGTAGAAATTTTTCCTTCCCTTGCAAACTTTGGAGTTCAGTAACATTGGCGGGAGCGAGTAAGGCCAAGATAGCTTCAATTTTCAAAGGATCGATATGGATGCCATCTTTGGAAACAATAACACCAATAAGTCGGCCAACTTCTACACAAAAAACACATTTATGGGGATTTAGACAAATATTAAAACAATGACATCGAAGAAACACAGCTCTCAAATGATCAACATGAATATCCCGCTGCTTGGAATGAGCAGGAAGGTCATCAAGATAGGGTTCCACAACATGTTTAATGCGATGAAAAGAATATGACATGGCACGTTGGAATTTTGCACCAGCATTCTTTAAACTGAAAGGCAGTTTACAATAAGCAAAATTCCCCCAAGGGAAAATGAATGCCATCTTGTGTTGATCTGATGGTAGAATCTCAATCTGATTATAGCCAGAAAAGCCATCCATAAAGGAGAAAATAACACTTTCGGCATAGTTATCAATTATTTGATCGATATAAGGGTGGGAAAGTTGTCTTTTGGACAAGCTCAGTTTAGATCCCTAAAATTGATACAAACCCTAATAGTACCCTGCTTTTTGTTCACAGCAACTATGTTGGACACCCATTCAGTTAGTGGTATGGAGTAAATGAAACGAGCCTTCAGAAGTTTCTCAACTTCTTCTTTAATAGCAGCTTCTTTTCATGGATGAACTTATCGTAGATTTTGGTGGACGGGATTGGCATTAGGGTAAGTTTTACTTTCATGGAAAATGATAGAGGGATCAATCCCTGGCATTTGTTCATACGTCCATGCGAAGACATATCAGAATTATTTGAAAATATTCATGTATGTTTGGATCTCTTCAAGGGAAGAGTTATATCCTATGAAAATGTTCTCGAAAACACCATGTTTCACCGATATGTCGACAGATATAGTCTTGGTAATGTTGCATAAATTCCCTTCAGAATCGACATTAGAGTGAGAATCGAGGACTAAGGGTTAAGGACTATATCATATGAAACCATGGAGGTAAATTTGTTTTCTACCGTATGGCAAGGGGGGGAGAAAAGAATATCTATGATGATAATATGGCATGTGATAATGGTCTGAGGCCACCAATAAATGGTCATTGATGGCGGGATCACTGGCAGCTTGGATTTCATTGTAAATCTCTTCGAAAGGGGAAAAGGATGATGATTCATCAGCAATTGTTTTTCCTTTGTTTGTATGAGAGCTAGAAATCATATTAATGGATGCAATTTGTGAAGCAAGAGGAGGGTCAGAAGAGGGAAAGACTCCCATAAGTGAAGATTCTTTGATAAGACCTACTCCAATGTATTTATACTATGGGGTGTTCAGGAGAAAAACGTTGTTTGCATCATTTGTAATGGCACTAGGTGTGATGAAATCTAACTGATCAACAGTAACAATCTTTCCTTGGAATGGGAACTAGACAATCCAAAAAATGGTCGATGATACAGCTTGCATAACATAAAACTAGTTATGACCTAGGAGTAGGTTGTAATCCAAAGGAGCATCAACGACTTCGATATGAATAGAGACTAAATTTCCCCCCAGTTCAACATGGATGGCAGGTAGTAATCCATAGGGTTGAAATCCGCGACCATAAAAAGCCTTAAGAGTGGTAGGTGAACGGTTGATTTCCAGAGATCTAATGGCTCTCCAGCAAGATAAAGACATAACTAATGTAGAGTCACCCTCATCCAAAATGATACGACGGATAGTCTTTCCAACAATATTGGCAGTGATCTGGAAAGATAACTAATGGGAGAGTCTCATCTTGAAATCATCTAGTTTGAAAGCGATGATAATACTATTCTCAAGATCCATAGATCCAAGGGCAGTAAGCAATTTTTTCCATTAAGTTGGGAAGGTTTGGAGTACCTCTAAAGCTGACATAGCGCAGGGTGCCTAGACCAAATATTCAACAATATTATAATATTGGGCAGCACGAGCGTTAGGATTGATTATGGACTTACATAGAGTGCCTTTTGGTGGATGACAAATTGCTTATGGTATAGGTTTTTCGATATGAAGACAATTATTAGGAGGAGGTGTGGAAGTTGAGGGTTTTTAAGATGGAACATCATTAGGTTTCTTTTCCGGAGGAGGGTCATAACTATGTGCCCTTGTATTCAAGTTTACCGTTTCACTAGGCATCATACGAACTTCATCAGTGGATGAAGAAGTTTTGTTTAAGGACTTATGATCAATTAACTACCATTGGGAAGGGAAAGGATCATTCAAAACAGTTGGGGTGGGTGAAGCTTTTAAAAATTTACCGACTTCCTCATGACGAGGACATTCTTTTGTAAAATGATCACCTCTGTAGATTAAGAAAGGATACTCCACCTTTCTCTTTCCTTTTGAATCATTATCCAGATTCTGTGTTTTATTTCCTTCCTATTGGTTGTCAGGATTTTTAGGTTTATTTTTCCCTTTTTTCTTTCCTCCTAAAGATTTAGTGGATTGAACCACATTTACTTCAGGGGAAGCAATAGGAGAGGATGTAGTTTTGGCTGGTGGTGCTTGTTGATTGGATGGAGTGGTGGTTTGTTTCTTAGAATATTTAGCCATTTTTTTTGTCTAAACTGAACCAAGTATGCCATCAGTAGGTAGTTTAGTTGTAGGTGTAGATGGATCTGTTGTGGGTCAAGGAACATGTGGAATCAGGTCATACAAATTACTTGACTAGGAATAAACCAAGTCTAGGTATTGTGCACGGCTAATAGCTTGCTCCTCAGTAACAGCTCCTCCCATGGTGACATCTCTAGAAATAGGTGGTATTAAATACTTTGTAAACCAATCAACTAGAAACTGATCAGGAATAGGGGCCTTAATCAACCTTCGTCTTCTTCTCCATTCATGAATATGATCGAAGATATGAGTAGATGTGGTTTGGCAAAGCGAGGTTAAAAGGTCTGTACCTGTTTCATATTGGATTGGCAGTTGAAAGTGTGTGTGTACCACTTTGCAGCAAAACCAGTGAGGGTTCTTTGAAAAAGGCGTAGATGGATTGAACCGTCCATCAAATAATTGGATGAATACCACAAGTGGAATGTCATCACGTGGTTTTTTGGATCTTCACTGGGTTTACTGTCAAACTTAGGTATATCAGAAGGTAGTTTTACAGGAATGGTGGGCCAAGAGGGGTCATGGTGGATTGGGTCGTTTATCAATCTGGATAAGTCTAGAAAATCTAAAGTGGCCAGAAATGGAAATTGTCGGTTTGGTTGTGGATACTGATAATATTGATAGGGCAGTTGCTGACTAGTAGGACCATATGCAGATTGAGATGGGTATAGATGATGCCCCGGAAGCTTGTTGAAATGATTGTTGGTTTCCAGAATTTCCATGGGGAGGTGGGCCCCCCAAGCGAGGGGGTCCTCCGGAAGGCGGGGACGGCGGTGGTGGTGGTGGTCCTCCTCCTCTAGGTGGTGGTGGTGGGCCTCCTTCTCCAGGTGGTGGTGGTGGTTCTCTAGCTCCTCCAGGACCTCCATGTCCTCCGGGTCCTCATGATGGTCCTCCAGGGGGGAGGTCCATTGTATCCTTCGGCAGTGTTAACACCTCCATATGACGAGATGTTTGACCAATTTGGTTGTCCCCAAGGTACAAAATCATTTCCAGGGTAAGGAATTCCATGGTAGATAGTCGCTGGTGGTGGTTGTTGGTAAACTTGAGTAACCATAGGCGGTTGAGTTCCCGGATAAGTATATCCCCAAGAAGTTCTATTATTGATAGGTTGTGGCCCTAAGGGTAGGTTTGTACTAGATGGGGGGGAACAACATTGGTATTGGTGGGAGGGATTGTTGGTTTGCATGGGAAAACCCAGTTTTACTGTATTTAACCAAAAACACCCCTAGCTCACTGGCCCTTTTGGCGACAGACCGTAGAGCGGCCCGAAGTCTCACCTGAAGTGATTCTAATGGGTTGGCCAAGGACTCAAGTGTCTTGGACTAGGTTCTGTGGCAGCCTGGGTGTCTCGCAGCTCTTCTAGCCTGTGGGATCTCTCTCTATCTGCAACGCGCAACTTCCTCTTACTTGCGATGACTCTAGTCCTTATCGCATCGCCACGCCTCAGGAAACGTGTAACTCCTTCCTACGCTGATTCTCAACCGCAACGTACCACAGCCCCTCTGCTGGTGTGATATCGCCTCCTTGCGATATCCTACCACTGCGGCTCAGCATACTCAGTGCTACTCGTTCCGACTTAAGGGACTCAATATACAAGGTTGCTTAACTCTGCGATGCTTAACTATCTCCAGGATGGAAGTTATGTCCACAGAAATGTGTTTCTATTATAGCTCGGGGGAAGGTAAACATAGTTCTGCTACACCGCATATGCAGCTCGAGATCTTCTGGGTAACTCCACACACAGCCTGGAGCCCTTCTCTCTTAGACCTCTGTTCTACTATATATTTCACCTCTTACAATATACTCTTCCCTCTCTATTGATCCCTGTGGATCATTACATGCATGCTCTATGAGAAAGCCACTGGTTACAGTAAGATAACTACAGTTAATAACAGAACCAGAGCTCGGCTTCTACAACTGTCTAATAATCTACAAAAACAACTAAAAACTGAATGAACCCTTTTACAATACAAAATATATCCCTTTATAGGCGGTCTGAAGGTCTCGCCATTACAGCACTGTGGGCCTATCCCAACAATAACCCAAAACCCTAACTAGTGACAGTCGGCATATCTGTACTTGAGGTAGCCGCTATCCGTCACACCAGAGCTCTCTGCAGTCTTCCATACTTCCCGGCGCTGACCATGGGTAATGTGCACCACTTCCCTGCTTCTCTCCTTCGTCTTCAATACCTTGGCCTCGTTGCTCCTTTTCCTTTATGAGGGTAGTTGAGCCCTCCTATCTTCGTAGCTGCCTTCAATGCAGTGGGTGAGCTCTCTCTTCTCGGCCACTCAGGTACTGTCGTCTTCCTTGACTTATCTTCCCTAAAAGTCACGGTTTCCAACTCTGCTCTGTAGCTAGAAACATGCTACGGCGTCGTAGCTCCATCTTATCTCCTCTCCGCTAAAACTATCTATCCACTAAACTGGAAGCTTCTTCTGTAGCTGCGGGACCCTACTCCAATAGGGATAACCACTATAGGTTTTGCTATAGCTGCAACTTGTCATGAACTAGCCATAGTTCCACTAACATATGACGTAACTTGCGTCGGGGGTTTCCCCTCGGCGTGAGAGTTTATTGACATTGCTTGATTTGAGGATTTCCCCCCAACCACAACAGGTATGGAAGGTCTAGTAATGGATCCAGGATGTGAAATTGTAGGGTTGTGGTTTGGGCTTGGATTACCTTGAAATGGAACTTCTTCAATAGGACCTATCAACTAAGCTAGTGAACGATATCCTTCAGGCCATGGGTTATGAGAAGTCTCACCATAAGTTGGATGGCCATCAGAAGAAGGTTTAATTTTAGCTTCAGTCCAAGGGTCTGTATTACGAGGTAATCATGTTGACAAAGTTTCGTAATGAGACATAGGTGGAGGAATAATTCTTTCTACTCTCTCTAAAAATTTGTGAGCTCAATCGAGAGATGCATTAATTCTTCTCTGTTCATCCTCCCCCAAAGGAGGGTTCCCCGGGGAAGGTCTAATAACCCCGAATTCAACAATATCTTGGCCCATGGAAGTCCTTCAAAAAGGAGCATCCAGGACATAATCTAGTGGGGAAGGAGTATCGCCATGGCCTTCCAATGATGGATGTACAGAAACATCGGTTGTAGGAGGAAATTGAACCAAAGGATTTGTGTAAATAGTGAAATCTTCTCTGGTTTCACTAGCTAAGGTAGTTCCTACGGGAACATTAGCAGAAGTTGGTTGTTCCATGGTTACTCCTTCTTGTCCTTCCACGCTAGGAGGAGAGTCAGGAGATAAACCCTGCAATCTATGAGATTGGCGTCTCACAAGTTGCTCAACCATGGTGGTGGTCGAAGTTACCTAATCTAGGTATAAAAGGGAGTAAAAACACACCAAAAAAACCTACACAGAGCTAAAGGTCACAAGCAAACTTAACTTATTAGATGGGTTCATAATAGCCAGTATCTCACAAGGATTGTCAAGTAGGTGCAACTCACGATATACCTCAGGAGTACATGCGTAGTAGTCTCCCCAAATGTTGTTTTCAGTGTATTGCTCCACACAAGATGGCCAAAGGGATTTTCTCAGATGGTCAAGGTATCCTAGTGGGGTCTCCCGATATACTCAAGGTACGTGGGAGCTCAAATCGGTAGTAGTGTTGTCTAATGCACAACCGTTCACAAGGGGCCTTCCGATATACAATTGAGTACGTGAAGTATCTTTCTATATACCTCAAGGGTACATGAAAGGTTGTTCAATATACTGATGGTACATGGAAGAACTGCACGAGTCCTGGGGTGTAGTGCAGACAAATAATGAAAACTCCTACGCTTAACGACACCCAAACATGTCACTATCCTATAACTCAACTTTCTATACAATTTTAGACCTAAAGCTACCATTAATTTTATCTAGACAATTAGGTGAATGTTTGTGTAATGTTATCTCTAATGATGCAAATTATTCTAAATGTAATGCACTTTTCAACTTTGATGAGAACTAACTAGGGCAAGGAAGGAACCTTGTCTTTTCTTTTCAACAATATACCAATAGAAAGTTGTTTTCAACAATAGAACAAGATCCAAAAAAGAGATGCAAAAGGAGTCTTTCAAACACTAAAATTATTTCAAACAAGCATTCCAAAGTTTATGAAAAGGAGGGAAAGGAAATTAAGCCTCTAACGTGCATGCAAACTAACTTTTACTACAATGTCAAAGAGACTGATCTTTCCAAAACACACATGCAAATGGAAAAAAACACACAACCTTCGCAAGCATAAACAAGAGGAAAGTAAGATGATTCTTTTTCAATTTTTCTAGAAAATATGAGGCACACAAAGCAATCTTTTCAAAGGAAACTAATCTTCTAGGAAGAGGCTGTAGGTTCTCTTTTCGACAACAATATTTTTCAGATACTTTAATAAAAAAACAAAACCAAAGTATATTTTCGATTTTGTTTATGACAATGCAAGTAGAAATTTTTGTATCTGAGCTCAAAGAGAGAATCAGAGTCACAAAAACCAATAAAAAAGACAGCAAGCAATCAAGCAAGTGAAACCACACAAAACAAAATTTTTAGATAAAAAGGACAATTTACAAAATTTTCACAAAATTTTCCAGACAGACAGTTTTGAAGACCTACCTCGATACGCTAAGAGGATTTGCACCAGAGTGTTTCAGGGTGCTATGGCGCTCCTAGCCTTCTGCAAAAAGGCATCATTGACACTCTGTCAACCAAAGAGAGGTGCCGTCAGCGCTGATACCAAAAGGAGGAAAGGCGTCCTAGGATAGACCGACGCTCTATCAGTCAAAGAAAAAGGTGTCATTCAACAGTGCATTGAAAAAGCTAAGAGCCTGCAGGAGAAACTAGAAAGGCTGAGTAGACTAAAAGGAGGGCAAAAATTACTCAAAAAAGAGGAAAAATACTAGGAGCATAAAGTAGATAACTTACCTTACAACTGAAATAATTGAAAAAGAGAGAGATCACCTTCATAAATGGGATGGTTACCGTGATTTGTAGATTTGACTGGATCTGCACCAGATCTGACTGGATCTTCCCCAGATCTGACCAGATTAGGCTAGATCCCCAACACAATCACAAATTTTGTTAATAGGAATTATCAACCAGTGTTGACAATGCTTGTTCCTCTGCAATTCAAAACACAACTAAAAAACAAAAAGACACAACAACATATCCTTCCTTTGAATAGTTAAATCAATTATGTTTAGCCTCTTCATCTCGCTTCAGCTACTTGGGTTTTGTATTCCCTGAGACATGACTTGATCAGTTTAGGGGCAGTCCGTATTGGTCTTGCTACAAACAACATTGTCAAGTACCAAGCAGTGATAGGTTTGTTGACTGAGGCTGCGTCTCAAGACATTCATGATTTGGTAGTACTCATGGACTCGTAGCTAGTGGTTTTTCATTTAAACCACGTCTATACCATAAAAAATACTACACTCTTTTGCCTCTTGCGAAGAGTGTGTCTTTTAGAGAGTCCATTCGATTTAATCACTTATAGGCATGTTCCTAGGTCTGATAACATGATTTTTCATTCATTGGAAAAATACATCTTAGATTGGTATATTTCCCATACATAACATTTATAAATGAAACATGGTCCATTTTAAATTAAAATAAGTAGTAAAAGACACATAAAACTCATGTAAATACCATTTTTCCCAATTGAACACACATATAAACACCAAAAACGAGTTTGTATATATATATATATATATATATAAAGTGTTTGTACAAAAATATGGTCACGAGACCCCATCTGAAGCACTTTGGCTTTTAGGTATACAAAATATCCAAAAATTCATGAAGCTAGCCAACTTTCAGTGATACATCATGCACAAGGTCTAATGGTGCTCGTGGTAGCACATAATGGCCCTAGCTACCCTATGGAGAAAGCAACGGAAATGACCTGATACTCCCACCGTGTGTCTCTGATATATCCAAGGGAGGTCATCTATCGTAGCATCTGGTACGTCCAAAGTCAACCAGCTGAGGTTATCCTGTAGCTCAGTTAACTCATCATAACCTCGATGTACAAAGTGAGCTCCTACTCCCCTATCCATTGGGGATGAACCCTAGGACGCGTAGCTCCAACATCTACATGAAAACATTAGGTCTCGTCATCATCCATAAAAATGATAAAAACATTGAAAATATAAAAAGTAATCAACATCTTGAGAAGTTTCTTACCGATCTAACCCCATTGAGCACCAGCTAGAAGTGGTAGATCTGGATCCACTCGAAATTCGGTCCCAACATAAGCATAATCCTCAATCATGAGGATCTGGTTGTCCAACCAATAGAAGAAAGGGGGCCCGTATTTGACCTTGGCTCCACCACCTCCAGTATGGGCCATGATATCCACCCACCATAGCATGGGGGGGTCTCGAGATCTAATATCAATAAAAAACACCTGTGGTCTCAGGAGAGGTACCCTCTCGAAGAAGAAACAGGCCAAGATAGTCCCATACCCAAACTATTTGAGCTCACCTTGCTGAAACTTCATCAGCTGATATTTGAACACGGGAAACAATGCCTCATCCCAATTAAACATTGTGGGTTCCATGGCCTCCAGGGCATACAACATATGGGTCCAAGAATCTTGATGAGACCCTTGGCTCCCAGCAACCCTCTGCATAGTGAAAAGAATGGTCCGAAGTGATAAGTACCTCACCTCTTTTATTAGGATCTTCTTACCCAACATCTTGGTGCCTAGATAACAGTGTGTTGAGGCCTGGAAATTCGTAGGCCACAATAGAAAGGGATTCTCCCCAGTCAATGTTCCCAACTAGCCCATGACTATTTGGTATGGGGAATCCGTCCATTTTGCTGTCCGGCTACCATAGGTCAAAGTAACAAAAAAAAATGTTTTACCGGTTGCGGCCCAGCCCACCGTGTATATTTTTGTATTTTTTGACTTAACTATGATATGCATATGCCTAATTAACTATGTAGGGTGATAAGGATGCAAGGAGTATTCACAATGTGATGCGCAGGTTCTTACCTCTCGTCTTAGGCTCACAAGCATCTAAATCACATGTGTAGAAATAAAACTATCTATCTATCTATCTATTTATCCCCGGGGAGCAAATTTTAACTTATTTGTGAGTAATGTGAATTGTGCATGTATCATAAAGAGAAATTACAGATAGCTGATATTTCTTCCTACAACACATGAATGATTAAAGATATTTCAACAATCAGTTAGCTAATTGTCTTCTGAGCAGCATACATTACTCATGGTGGTAATTCCACAAAATAAACCATAAATCATTTAAAAAAGAACATAGGTTCTAAGAGTTAGAACGATCTCACGGTTAATGGACAAAAAGATGGAAAAACAAAATAGTTCATCTTTCAGCCATCCACAGCATAAAATTTGAAAATGCCACCCATCTTCCTCCAACAGACAAACAATACTTCTTTATTGCAAAGAGAAATAGTTCTTCTTACAATATAGTTTTTCATGTCTAACTGGGAAAAAGCCCCTCTTCCCTCTTAGTCTATTACATTTATACAAAAAGGTGAGATGGTTGGGCTGCCCAAAGTAACCTTTGGGCTTCCCAACTCTTCGTTTCCCAACACTTGAATTTTCTCAAAGGTTTTTTACAAAAATGTTACATATTACAAAAATTGACCAACCCTTTACGAGGAGGGTCCCACTTGGGCATCTAGAAATTTCTTCCATGCCGAAGCTTCAGCGGCAATGCCCCCAAATGCACAAGGCTCTAAAAACTGAATATTAATCTCAAACTTAGCAGTCTGGTTCTTTATAGCCTCAATCCTGGCTGCACTCAATCGAAGTTGATCCTCCAGAAGTTGCACGCTGATAGCTGAATGATCTACTTCGCTTCTCAAGATCTAATCATTCAGTGCTTTAATCTGCCATACTTTGGCTTCCTCCTCCTAGTATCTCTTCTGCAACAGCTTGAAAAAGGCGTTTTGATCCAGGAAAACCTCAAGCCTCTGCTCGGCCTCTATCTGGCACCGGTTGTAGGTGATGAGAAGCCTCCTGAAAAACTCGATGCATGCTCCTTTCATCTTCTTAAATGCTTTTTTGAAATCCTCTGCGGTATTTATAGCGAATTCCAGCAAGTCATAATCCCGCTTGAGGGCCTGTGTATCCTTTGATGGTAGTTATGCTGGAGTTTCTTCATTGTTTTCTAGCCTTTCCATTCTTGTGGTCAGGACTTCGAGTACGTCCTGAGATCGATCTACAAAGTAAGAGGAGGTCTCCAAAATTTCCTCCAATCGGCTATCTATCTGTAGTACTCTGCACCTCTCTCCTTCTATAGCAGTTTGTAGCTACAACATTTTATCCTTCTGGGCCAAGACATGCTCTTTGAATGGTTGGAGGTTAACTTGCTGCTCCATTGCTTCCCCCAGAGTAGTTGTTAGAGAGGAAATCTGCTCTTGATGTTTCTTTTCCTATTCTTGGGTGTGCAACTCATTGGCCTCCAAGAGGATCTTTTGCTGCTCTTCTAGCTCTTATACCTTTCCCAGCAGCTGTTCATTTTCACTCCTTAGCTCTTGACATTCTTTCTGCACTTTCTCCAGAGCCTCCTGTGTAGTTTCCATAACCTGTCTTTCTACTTGGAGGGCCTGCAATTCAGCCCTAGAAGCCTTTATCTCCCTCTGCATGTCTTCATAGTTCTACTTCAACCTATTGCCTTCCTCTCTCTCTTTCCTCAAGGTGTCTTTCAATTGAGCAAAAGACCTTTTGGATAGCTTTAAGTCAGTTATAATCCTGCCCACATTATCCTCCGAAGCTTGAATCAGTGCTACTCTGGCTCTAATGGTGAATCTCAGATCTTGGTCTGTCCCCAACATAACAGGCGTATCCGTTATAATTTTACCAGGCAGACCTTCTATTTCAACTTTCCTTTCTGTTCTCTTCATTATTCTCTTTGTTGTCCTATCATAATAAACAGTGTTGAAATCATGGATTTCTTCACCCACCTTCTGTACAAAGGGGACCATCTTGAGTGTGGGGACCATGGGTGTGCTGGCAATAGGTACTTGTGGGTCCTAAACCTCAGGGTTCTCCACATCCTGGGTCTGCCCTGCAGCTGTTTCAGAAGCTGATTGCTCTGTCTGTGTCAACTTTATCCTTTCAGCTTCTTGCTTTTGGAGTTCCTCATCCAGCTTCTTTTTCTTTTCTTCTTCTTCTTTCTTTGCATCTTCTTCTGCCTTCCTAGCTTCCTCTTGCATAGCTTTCCTTTTTTCTTCTTCTTCTGTGTGTAGCCACCCTGCAACTTCTTGTGCCAACCTCTGGGCTTCCTCATTTCTTCTCTTTGCTTCTTCCTCAACCTTTGCTTGTTCATCTCCCTTCCCACCTTTGGTGGTGATCTTCTTCTTGAACCTTCTTCTCAAGGCTGTCATGTTTACTGCATTTCGGAAGATGGATTCTTTCTGATCCCAATAGTGGGCATACTCAAAATGCACATTGTTTGTTTTGCAGTGTTCAGCTACTTTACCATGAGTATCATTCCTATGGAATGGCATCTCTCCAAAATGAAACTTTTCCAGCTCTTCTACAAATTCATCAGCCTTTTTTACTCTGGTAAACTTATAGCTTCCTAACTTGAAGGGAAAAGGAGGATAGGCGGTCTTCTTGTGCTCAAACAGAAAGCTGCCTATTCCATCCAGGAACACTTGTCTAACTGCCTCCTTGTGAATAATGTAATCAGTTACGTATTTGGGCAGCAGGAAAGGTGCTCTTGAACCTCCAAACATCCTGAAGTATAGGCCATTTTCAGTCAAATAGTAGTCTGCATACTCCTCTATTACTTGCAGTGCCTCCTCTGACATACAATCACACTCCTTCAGGAAAATGAGTGTGTATAAGGGCATGATAAAGTGTTCACGTAGTTCTCGATAATGGCTGTGATATTTGTGTGCCCATAGCGGTTTATAGGTAGCATAGACAGGCATTATTTCCCTATCCCAGATGCACCTGAGTCCAAGGAAAGGCTGATTACACAATATGCAATCGATAAGTATGGAACTCATATAGAATTCAGACCTCTTTTGGGCCACTCCTCCCAAAGCTGAGGCCAAGCAAGCTGAAAGACTATTTGATACAAGGCTAGCCCAGTTGAAAATTTTCCCCTGGGTTTCAACATGAAAAATGATGGGTATCCACTCTAACTTGAAGAACCTACCATGTGCTCTTCCAAAAATCCTGTTCAGCATTAAATCTATGAACCTATAGGGGGCCCTTAAGCTTGATGTATCATAATCACCCATCAGTCTGTATCTGTAATGTTTTCCCTGCAACAACATATTTTTAAGACTCTCTACCAGGTCCATTCTAATATTGTTCAGCCAATCATCAGATAAAAATACTTGGGATTCTGGCAGGTGATAAGCCAATGCTACATATCCAGGGCTATATGGAACATAGCCCTATCTTTCCACATTTTCCAGCATCATTGTTGTGACATCTGCCCAGGGCAGAATCCAATCGATTACTTCAGAGCACGGGAACAACTCTGTTCTGGTGGCGATCTTCATCAGTGAAGATCTTTCTATGTTGGCATATATGAACTCTTCTTCTAAGCCCATGTCAAGAACCTCTCTGTGTGTGATCAGTCTATATATTCCCCCCCACTAGTATTTAGGTTCAATACCAGAAATACACTTAGTGTCCTCGTATATGTATTCAGTTTTGGTGACAGTTTCTACTTTGGGCTCTTCCTTGACCACTGGGGTCTTCTTCTTTTGCCTCTTTGACATTGTGGATTCTTCCTGCCATAAAATTGTAACATTAAGCCATTTTGGCTGAGTGACAAACTTGAAGACATCAATGTGCAGTGTATTGTTTCCTCTATGTTTAACATGATAGAAATCAGTCAATGAAGCAAATGTATACATGTATATAAGCTGAAATGGCCTAACTAACAGAACCATTGAAACACAATGTGTAGTGTTCAGTGACTTTGCCCATGACTAGCATGACAAAAAATAGTTATATATAGTAAAACGTGCAAGCTATCACTGCTATATGATATTAAACAATTCTATCAAACACATTTAAGACGGAAATAAATCTACATTAATATGCAACAAAATTCGGCTCTCTGCGCATGCCATGGTCATCCTACGACGCGGGAAAGACAGTAGTAGTTACACAGGTTTTTTCAAAAGACGCCATGCCCACACACTTATGGTCAACAAACTAAGGGCAGCGGCATATCCCTTTTAGTCGGCTAGGAATTCGATGCTGAGCTCGAACGGGGTCGGGCGGAACCATGTAGGTGAAAGTGGCTGGGGTTTGAAAGATGCAGGTAGCATAAAATCGGGACCAACCATCCAAAACTAAAGGAAAAGGTCATGGTGAACCTATTCTGCCCCACAACATTATCATACAGAGTGGTTTGGTGCAAACAGCGTAACGGCCATTTGCACCAAACCCCCTCATCCTTTATGCGCAGGGTCGCATGACAACGGCTGTGGGGAAAAACTACTACGCCGGTCAAAATGCCCCTCCCCACGGACAGCAATGCCACCAAGAACCACAATATATACATGCAATTATGGGGAAAGAAATAGCCGCAACACCTAACTGTGGAAAACAAAAACCACCACACGCTCAACAGAATGGGGAAAGGCAATAGAAGCCTACCTGGAACTGATGTGTATCCGACGTGTATGGTGGGACTAAGATGGTCAGGCTTCTACAGTTGCCACCTAGACGTGGGTATTGGTAATAGGATCCGAACAAGCTCGAGCGATTGACAGCACGATAGCGACAGAGCACGGCAGTTAAAGAATAACAATAGAATAACCCAACGTGCCCCCCGACCTCACATATATGCATACGGTCAAACTCTCGCGGTGGGTAACATATCGGATGGCGGACCACTTTTGGATCAGAAGCTGAAAGCAAACTTCCTTCCACAATGGTAGGCAGCCAAAGCGCTAAGCCATCCATGGAAACATGCATATTGGAACCTCAGAAGACTAACTCGTCGGGACAATAGTGAAACGATAGCCGCAACGGCGGAGCCGCAAAATATAAATCCATCCGCAATGGGTAAAGTCTGAATCGGAAGAAAAACGACTACACATCGGAAAGGCTAGTCTTTCTCTCTTCCGCAATGACGGAACCATAAAGCGTACCACCGTCCACAACGTTGGGACTTAAGTCGGAAGCAGCAAAACTAAAGGCTCGGGGAGTTTAGAGCTTTAGCAGCCGCAACGGTGGAGCCAAAAAATATGCGGCCTTCCGCAATGGCAGGATTCAAACGACTTAGACATCCGGAAACCGTACAAATTTCCGCGGCCGAAACGGCGGAAGCCCATGACTCACGGGATAGGAAAAAACACGAAGCGGGAGCAAAACCAAACAGTGATCGGGGAAGATTGCGATTTTCCGTCTGCAACGGCGGAAGAAATAATCATAAAAACTTCCGATGCAAAACCAAAAAACATCCGACGTGAAAACCAACATATCGGACAGAAAGTCGAAGTCACGACTTGATATTTTTCCGCAACGGCGGGAACATCAATCAAAAAATATTTTGATTCAATCATGCTGAAAATGCATTCAAAGGCAACAATAGAGGTTAGAAAAAACCCTTTTGAAACAACGTTAGACCAAATCAAAGAAGCAATTCAAGCTAATCTAAGCAAAGGAGGGTCTTAAATTTTTTTGGAATTTTGGGAAATTATTGCAGCTGCAACAATTGGCGACTACCTGGTGGACCCCATATTTCTGAATTAACTCCTTCCCAGTGCAAGACTATCTAGCTTGAAATTGAAATCTTCTAGATGTTAGTATCCCTAGGCTGGCCAACTTAAGCATTTAAACCATTGAGAAGCAGTCCGTTCTTTGGGAAATGGTAACATCAGAAATATTGCAAGTCTGAATAATTCTTTTGAGGCCTAATAAATGAGGTTTATTTTACCCGTCCTTAGGTAGTTTCAAGCTTGGACACCACAGGATTGTAACAGATAGTAAACAACATTATCCTTTTGTTCCTTGTTCCCATGCCAATTGCACTTTTGTGCCATTAGAACTTTAGTTCTTTTGAGTCCTCTATTTTCCTTTCTTTCTGAATTTTATTCAGGCTCCTCTATCCCATAGTGCCCTTTTGTGTGAGAGAAGAATTGGCGTTTCATCTCACGGACGGAGAGGAACTTTCGGCAATTTGAAATTCATGCTTTTGATACTTTTCTTTGATATGTCTTGTTTCTTTTAAGGAGTTTTGACTCTTGATAGCTTTTAGCTTTTCTGAAATTATGGCATGGGATCATTTATATATGATATACTGTTTACCTTGCTTCCTTTCCGTGGGTCTTTCGCTGTCACCCCCTTGGATATTTAAGATGTGAAATGGATGGAGCCTTGAAATAGTATTCCAGACGTCTTTACTTCTGAGTTATTTACAGGGGTTAAGTAAGACTTCAATGAATTCATGGCCAGTTAGGAACACTGCTACTAGAAGACATTCTATTCTTTAAAAGCACAGTCTTTTGCTCAAGATTTCAGTTAATAAAGAACCCTGATGTTTCCACTGCAACCAAAAGTTTGCCTCTTTATTCAAAACCAAAGAACTAGCAATAAAGCATTTAAAATAAAAGAAAACAGCATTCAAAGTAATAAATCAAAACAGCATTAAAGAAAACAACACAATTTATTTATGTACAAAGAAAAAAGAAAAGAAAATAGGTGCCCGCCCTTAAGAATCTTCAATCAAATGAGTTAAGGGGTGGGCTGGATTATAGACATGAAATATCTAACCATGATCTAGCTGTGCTATTTTTGCAATTGAACACATGTCTACTATCCTACATTCATCCCTTTCATCCTGAGGAAGTTGAAGGAGCTTAGGCTAAGTGTCAATCATCGAACTGGCCTTTCTTAAGGTATGATGTCTTATCTTAAGCTCAGTTAGATAGTTTCCCAAGATAGAAACAGCAGATTCATTTCCCTCTCCTAGCCCAGTAACATTGTGCTTCATGTAGGGCTCTCTTAAAATCTTAATCGGGTTTGGGCTACCCTTCTGAGGCAACCATAAGTGTGACCAGTCTGAAGCAAAGTAACCATCTAGTCATGCTGACCAGTCTCGATTCAAGATCAATCCATAGCCATCAGGTATGTCTGCTACTACAATATCAAGGTACTAACATATCTTTTTATTTGCAGACAATCGAATCAGAACATTCTTCATCTCCCCCACCACTTTGACACTAGTCTTGTCTAGTTGAGTGACATCCCAATCAGTAGGTATTAGCTGCCCATTAAGTTTTTTGTAGATTGCAAGAGGCATAACATTCACCGATGATCCAGAGTCCACCAGACAATTATGCACCTTATGGTTCAAAATCTCCAGAGTCAAAAGGAAAGGTGGGGTGCTAGTTTTCCTTTCCCCAGTTGATTTGACTTTTTCCTCCATAGGTTGGTTTTCAGTGGGTATCTCCTCTTTAACTTCCTTTGCTTTTCCAGTGTTCTCTTCCTCAACATCTTCCACAAGTTTGACAGGCTCAGTGATTGGCTCTATTTCCTGTTTGAAAGTAGTGACTTTAGGTGGTTTATCTTCATTACTAACATCTACCTGTCTCTTGACATTCTTTTGCAATCTTTTGATCTTCGAAATTGTTAAATCCATGTCCTTTGTTGCTGTAGGTGTGCATTCAATTTTGAGAGCACTCTCTTCAGTGTCAAACATCGAGATACCATCCCATGAAAACATGGTGTCATTATCTTGTTTCTCCATAGTCTGGTTTTTCTTTTCCTCTTTACCACTGTCCTTGGTCAATTTAGAGTCTAGCAGCTGATTCATAACCAATGTCATTGAATTCAACCATTGAGGGAACTTCTTTTCCGAATGAGGTTGTTGGTGAAAAGTGCAGAAATTGTCTCCTCCCACTTCTGTTATATTCATTGAGGCTAAATTTGGGGGAGGGATTTTCCATTGGTTGCTATCCTCTTTTTTTGGATAGTATGGTTTGTAATTTTTCCGCATTTCCCTTTCTTTTTCCAGATCTATTATTCGGTTGGATAGTTTCTGCATCATTTTCAGCATTCCCTCAAAATCATGTGATTGCTCCTCTTTAGGTTTAGACAGCAATAAAGTTCTTCTATTGGTAATTTTCTCTCCAGGTAAATCAGGATAATCTTCTACACTTTCCCTTTCTGCCTCTTCATAAGTCTCTACCAATGTAGGTTTGGCTTTCATCTTGGCAAACTTGGCCAGCTCAGGTCCTAGGGCTGAGGTATAATATTCAATTAAGACTTTGTCTGAGGGTCTGTCAGCTTCAGAAAAGTTATTTAGGTATATTGAAAATCTTTTAGTGAAACTATGTACCTTCTCATTCTTCTCTTTTCTTAACAAACCAAGACCTTTCATCAATGAGGCATGTGTTTTTTGGGATGTGTATTTATTTCTGAATATTCTTTCAAAAGTATTCCAGTCTGGGATCGAGTTTGCGAGCAGGGCAAAGTACCATGAAGCAGTTTCCCCTTTCAAGGTATGGGGGAATAATCTGCAGACAACATCTTCATACTCCCCAGCCCTTAACCCTTCTACCGCCAAATAGAAACTTTGTAAGTGGTCATCTACAGCAGTCTTTTCCTCAGGGTCAAACTTAGGCAGCAACTTATCAAAAGCCTGAGGTAGGTTATGCAATGGAGGTGTGAGGTTCAAAGGGGATCTAGCTCTCCAAGCAGGTAATGGGTTGGCCTAATTCACAATTACACCAGCCATGAGCACAGGTAAAGGAACAAAGTATGAGTAAAGCACAACGCAGGGTGAGGACAAGCTTTCTTACTTCAAAGGTATAACTGAAACTTATAAGTACTTGGGTCAGGTTACAAGCTTCAAAACATCTGCTGGTAAGGTAATCATGGGAAAATAAGTTTCAATGGCCAGCCATGCACTGGCGGCCCTCCTTCTAGCGCCAGAACTGTTGAGGCCTAGAAATTCGCAGGCCACAGCAGAAAGGGATTCTCCCCAGTCAATGTTCCCAACTAGCCCGTGACTGTTTGGTATGGGGAATCCGTCCAGATTGTGGTCTGGCTACCGTAGGTCAAAGTAACAAAAACAAAGGTTTTACCAGTTGCGGCTCGGCCCACCGTGTATATTTTTGTATTTTTTGACTTAAGTATGATATGCATATGCCTAATTAACTATGTAGGGCGATAAGGATGCAAGGAGTATTCACACTGTGATGCGCAGGTTATTACCTCTCGTCTTAGGCTCACAAGCATCTAAATCACATGTGCAGAAATAAAACTAACTATCTATCTATCTATCTATCCCCGGGGAGCAAACTTTAACTTATTTGTGAGTAATGTGAATTGTGCATGTATCATAAAGAGAAATTACAGATAGCTGATATTTCTTCCTACAACACATGAATGATTAAAGATATTTCAACAATCAGTTAGCTAATTGTCTTATGAACAGCATACATTACTCATGGTGGTAATTCCACAAAATAAACCATAAATCATTTAAACAAGAACATAGGTTTTGAGAGTTAGAACGATCTCATGGTTAATGGACAAAAAGCTGGAAAAACAAAATAGTTCATCTTTCAGCCATCCACAGCATAACATTTGAAAATGCCACCCATCTTCCTCCAACAGGCAAACAATACTTCTTTATTGCAAAGAGAAATAATTCTTCTTACAATATAGCTTTTCATGTCTAACTGGGAAAAAGCCCCTCTTCCCTATTAGTCTATTACATTTATACAAAGAGGGTGAGACGGTTGGGCTGCCCAAAGTAACCTTTGGGCTTCCCAACGCTTGACTTTTCTCAAAGGTTTTTTACAAAAATGTTACATATTACAAAAATTGACCAACCCTTTACGAGGAGGGTCCCACTTGGGCATCTAAAAATTTCTTCCATGCCGAAGCTGTAGCAGCAATGCCCTCAAACGGACAAGGCTCTAAAAACTAAATATTAATCTCAAACTTAGCAGCCTGGTTCTTTATAGCCTCAATCATGGCTGCACTCAATCAAAGCTGATCCTCCAGAAGTTGCACGTTGATAGCTGAATGATCTACTTCGCTTCTCAAGATCTGATCATTCAGTGCTTTAATCTGCTGTACTTTGGCTTCTTTCTCCTGGTATCTCTTCTGCAACAGCTCTACAAAGGAGTTTTGATCCAAGAAAACCTCAAGCCTCTACTCGGCCTCTATTTGGCACCGGTTGTAGGTGATGAGAAGCCTCCTGAAAAATCGATGCATGCTCCTTTCGTCTTCTTAACTACTTTTTTGAAATCCTCCGCGGTATTTATAGCGAATTCCAGCAAGTCATAATCCTGCTTGAGGGCCTGTGTATCCTTTGATGGCAGTTCTGCTAGAGTTTCTTCATTGTTTTCCATCCTTGCCATTCTTGTGGTCAAGAATTCGAGGACGTCCTGAGATCGATCTACAAAATAAGAGGAGGTCTCCAAAATTTCCTCCAATCGGCTATCTATCTGCAGTACTCTGCACCTCTCTCCTTCTATAGCAGTTTGTAGCTGTAGCATTTTAGCCTTCTGGGCCAAGACATGCTCTTTGAATGGTTGGAGGTTAACTTGCTGCTCCCTTGCTTCCCCCAGAGCAGTTGTTAGAGAGGAAATCTTCTCTTGATGTTTCTTTTCCTATTCTTGGGTGTGCAACTCATTGGCCTCCAAGAGGATCTTTTGCTCCTCTTCTAGCTCTTCTACCTTTCCCAGCAGCTGTTCCTTTTCACTCCTTAGCTCTTGACATTCTTTCTGCACTTTCTCCAGAGCCTCCTGTGTAGTTTCCATAACCTGTCTTTCTACTTGGAGGGCCTATAATTCATCCCTAGAATCCTTTATCTCCCTCTGCATGTCTTCATACTTCTGCTTCATCCTATTTCCTTCCTCTCTCTCTTTCCTCAAGGTGTCTTTCAATTGAGCAGAAGACCTTTTGGATAGCTTTAAGTCTGTTATAATCCTGCCCACATTATCCTCCGAAGCTTGAATCAGTGCTGCTCCGGCTCTAATGGTGAGTCTCGGATCTTGGTCTGTCCCAAACATAACAGGCATATCCGTTATCATTTTACCAGGTAGACCTTCTGTTTCAACTTTCATTTCTGTTCTCTTCATTATTCTCTTTGTTGTCCTATCATAATAAACAGTGTTGAAATCAGGGATTTCTTCACCCACCTTCTGTACAAAGGGGACCAGCTTGAGTGTGGGGACCATGGGTGTGCTGGCAATAGGTACTTGTGGGTCCTGAACCTCAGGGTTCTCCACATCCTGGGTCTACCCTGCAGCTGTTTCAGAAGCTGATTGCTCTGTCTGTGTCAGCTTTAGCCTTTCAGCTTCTTGCTTTTAGAGTTCCTCATCCAACTTCTTTTTCTTTTCTTCTTCTTCTTTCTTTGCATCTTCTTCTGCCTTCCTAGCTGCCTCTTGCGCAGCTTTCGTTTTTTCTTCTTCTTCTGTGTGTAGCCACCCTGCAGCTTCTTGTGCTGACCTCTGGGCTTCCTCATTTCTTCTCTTTGCTTCTTCCTCAGCCTTTGCTTGTTCGTCTCCCTTCCCACCTCTGGTGGTGATCTTCTTCTTGAACCTTCTTCTCAAGGCTGTCATGTTTACTGCATTTCAGAAGATGGATTCTTCCCGATCCCAATAGTGGGCATACTCAAAATGCACATTGTTTGTTTTGCAGTGTTCAGCTACTTTACCGTGAGTATCATTCCTATGGAAGGGAATCTCTCCAAAATGAAACTTTTCCAGCTCTTCTACAAATTCATCAGCCTTTTTTACTCTGGTAAACTTGTAGCTTCCTAACCTGAAGGGAAAAGGAGGATAGGTGGTCTTCTTGTGCTCAAACAGAAAGCTGCCTATTCCATCCAGGAACACTTGTCTGACTGCCTCCTTGTGAATAATGTAATCAGTTGCGTATTTGGGCATCAGGGAAGGTGCTCTCGAACCTCCAAACATCCTGAAGTACAGGCCATTTTCAGTCAAATAGTAGTCTGCATACTCTTCTATTACTTGCAGTACCTCCTCTAACATACAATCACAGTCCTTCAGGAAAATAAGTGTGTATAAGGGCATGATAAAGTGTTCACATACTTCTCGATAATGGCTATGATATTTGTGTGTCCACAACGGTTTATAGGCAGCATAGACAGGCATTCTTTCCCTATCCCAGATGCACCTGAGTCCGGGGAAATGCTGATTACACAATATGTAATCGATGAGTATGGAACTCATATAGAATTCAGACCTCTTTTGGGCCACTCCTCCCAAAGCTGAGGCCAAGCAAGCTGAAAGACTATTTGATACAAGGCTAGCCCAGTTGAAAATTGTCCCCTGGGTTGCAACATGAAAAATGATGGGTATCCACTCTAACTTGAAGAACCTACCATGTGCTCTTCCAAAAATCTTGTTCAGCATTAAAGCTATGAACCTATAGGGGGCCCTTAAGCTTGTTGTATCATAATCACCCGTCAGTCTGTATCTGTAATGTTTTCCCTGCAACAACATCTTTTTAAGAGTCTCTACCAGGTCCATTCTAATATTGTTCAGCCAATCATCAGATAAAAATACTTGGGCTTCTGGAAGGTGGTAAGCCAACGCTACATATCCAGGGCTATATGCAGCATAGCCCTGTCTTTACACATTTTCTAGGATCATTGTTGTGACATATTCCCAGGGCACAATCCAACCGATTACTTCAGAGCACGGGAACAACTCTGGTCTGGTGGCGATCTTCATCAGTGAAGATCTTTCTATGTTGGCATGTATGGACTCTTCTTCTAAGCCCATGTCAGGAACCTCTCTGCGTGTGATCGGTCTATATATTTTACCCCTTTTTCGGTCCGGATTGACTAGTTACGAAAAAGAAACACTCCAACCAATCATGAATGGAAGAGTTCTCTTGGGTATTGTTTTATACTTTTTTGGGCCCTAGAGACTAAATTGTATGAAAAAGGACCCATTGGAGTCTCCTTTCGTTTTTCGTTCAGACTCTTTGAACATGAACGATGTCGAGTTAACTTTCAATGGACTCGTTAAATCAAACACTGAGATACCCTCTTTTAGGAACGAACCCCTCCTTTCTCAGGTTCATGAAATATATGAGAATGGATTTGTCTTTGGATAAGCTACAAAGAATGTTTGTTACCCTCTTTGAACTCGTAAAAACAAAAAGAGGCACTCATCAATCATCATGGGGAAATTAAGGGAAGGGAAATCTCAAGTATTCCATATGGATGTAAAATGCTAACAACAAAGGATAGTACCCATACCTCAAGCAGACATTTGAAGAATAGCGTCGTTAAGCTTTTGATCCAATGCTTACTACCTACAACTTGTCCTCAACAACAATTCTATCCACGCATATAATATGTATATGAAATATTAGCATCTACTTTAGCATAATCCATTCAACATGTATAAATAAAATATACCCATGGAAATTGATATAAACATTTTCACATTAATTTGGACGAGAAAATAGTATTTCTTTCAATTCAAAAATAGAAGTACAAAGTGACAACCTCTGTCTTCAACTCGTCAGAACTGAGAAACTAAGTTCGTCCACCTAGGCCTCCACCACTTCAATCCTCCATGCAAAGGAAATATCACAAAAACACTGGAGATCTTTGGAGAAGAACATAAATGGTTCAATCAACAAGGATAAAGGGATACAAATTCAAGGCAATAGCAATGGGGCAAAATTTTGCTATATGTTCTTTACTCTCAAAGTTTCTCCTTCTCCAATGCTTCACAATGGCTCAATATACATCCCTAAAATGGGAAATGGAGGGTCAAATTGGAGCATTTTCTAACATATGGAAGGTCAAGGATCATAACCACCATGACTTGTCACTTGACATGGAAAATCTAAAATTATTTTTAATTTTGAGCACAAAACCCAATGTACACAGGTAACAATGGAGAAAGATGTGTCTATTTGAGTTGTATAATTGGTGACCCATGTGTATCAACAAAACTGAGTCTTTTAGGGTTTCATTGAAGCGTCAAGAATATACTAAGAAAGGAGGATGTAACGAGTCTGAAAAGGGAAAAAGGTAGGCCATCAAGGCATGATACATAAGGTCTGGCAAATCATGCTATAACAAGAAGACCCCTTGTGTCTCGACATTCTCGACATCTCGCAATTAAACAAAAAATTTCACAGAGAAGAGTCTACAGAGCAACAAAAGAACTGATACAAACGAGCTCACGAGCTCATATTGCAAAATTCCTTCATTAAAACACATTTAAAATTTTGAAAACATTAAAGGCATGATGATTTCCTTTTCTTTTCTTACAAGCCTCTTCAATCACGTGATTCATTAATTGCGTTATGATTGAGGGTGTCGATGAGCTTTGGTTGGATTTGTAGATATGTTTTGGAATTTATTTCAAATGTGTATGCCATATGTATTAATGGCCCAAGTAAGGAAAGATCCTTGGGATCCTTGTGAAATCTGTATCAACCAGTATTCCAACGTGTTGTGGTGCCGAAACTATTCAAAATTATAAATCCATCGCTGATGTATTTTTTGGATAATGTCTCAATGATTTGCCGAGAGGTACATGTGAGATGATTGTCGATGTTATCGGATAAGTGTCTTTTAATTTACTTCTATAGAAAAAGTTCAAATATAAGAGCGTCAAATCTAACTCAAGAAGAGTAAATTTAGGATAGCTCAGAGAAATTCTTAGATACTATATCGCCGATCAAATTGTCGAAGTGTGAATATCAGGGTATATATAAAAAACCTTAGATTTTACCCCGATTTGATAAGTTTGATAGTCCATCCGTCGAGGTTAAAACATTGTTATTCAAAACAAATCCACAAAGCATCATGCTATTGGAGGTGAAAATTAATACATTTTTAAAATACTTTGATGTAATGGATCCGATGCATTTGGGTGTTCATCCGGGTTTTAATAAAATGTCTCAGGAAGAGTCCTGATATTAGAAGTTTGAAGCAGCTGTCAGGCTCCTCTCATTGACAAATAAGTCCAGAAATTGTTTGAAAGCTTTGCTATGTACTTAGTTGAAATTTCAAAAAGAAAAGGGGTAGGACCCAATGGTTTTCCCTTTAGGAGTGAAATAAGTCTTGTGGACACAATAGGTTGACTATAATATCTAATAAGTCTTTCTCTATAATATAAAGAATATTTGTGTTCCGAAAGGTGGGTTATTTGAGGTGGGTTATTCTAGTTTATTAGAGAGGCTCAAACCTCCAAAGTTATAGATCGTCTTGGTGATACAATTTAATAATATGTAATGCATGATTGCTAAAATTTAAGGAAGAATATACAACAAACATTTTCTTTGAAAATGTTTAGGTGTACTTTGGGATGCCGATTAGCATCATATTAGATAGAGGTACTACATTTCTTAGTTCCTTTTGGACTACATTTTTGGATAAAATAGACACCAAGTTGAAAAGATCTACATCTTTCCATCCACAGAGAAATGGGAAGACAAAAGTAGTGAACAAGATATGATTTTAACTTTTGATGGGTTCTAATCAAAATCATCTAAGGAATTGGGATAAAATTTCATTTATATTAAGTACTCGTATAATATAGTAGTCCACACTTTTACATGTAATTCCCCTTTGGTATCTTTCTTTGGTCATTTTCTACCTTTTCTGACAACAAGTGAGTGAGGGAAGACACCATAATAGAATCATTGAAGGATGAAAAAATCATTCACAAGATTAGGAACATCAATTTACAAGTAGAAGGGACACTGAAGAAGCCATGGGAAAAGTACAAACCCTGACATTATCAACTCGTAATTGAGAAAACATTCAAGGTGGGAGACAAAGTTTGTATCATCTAAACAAAGAAAGGATACATGGTCCTTGTAAAAAGATCAAAGTTGTGTGGTATGGTCCTTTCGAAGTGTTGGACGTGTTAGTTGGTGATAATGCATATAGACTCATTCTACCCCCATATAGCATCCTTTATTCAATAGTGATTTATTTAGAACTTGGCACTTTAAACTTAATTAGAGTTAGCACAAGATATGGTTTTTTAAAAGAAGTCTAGAACAACCATATGGGGGAAATATGAGCTATGGGAGGTTGTGCTAAAAGGACAACTTCCATGCAAGGCCAAATGGTATCCTAGATGTTATATAATTATTTGATATATAAATGTCTTCAATGACCAAATGTCCTTCATCATGACGACTTGCAACCCTTTCCCATCTAAAATGACTTTTTCTTAGTGCACACACATCCCCTTAGCAAGGTGTGTATACACATATTTCCTTCATCAAAGGCATGTGCACCTCGAAAATTGTGAAAATTTATTGTTGATTTCATGCCCCTAATTAGTTCCTTTGGTAGTTTCTTACTTCTAATTCTATTGAAATGCCTTTAACTATCTCATCCATTCCATAAACAAATATGAAAGTAAGCATTATGGGAGATATATGGGCACTAATGATAGTCTTACCCTCATGTTGGATTAATATCCTTGTGATTTATCTAAGTTTTTATGATACCCTTGCTCCTAGAAACTCTTGTTTCTGAGTCTCATCTTCCTTTTGGTTGTTGAGTGTCACTCCATTGTTGGCTTGTCCATTATATTCAAACAAAGTTTTGAAGTCAAGAAGGTTCATCATTAGTGGCTCAAGATCATAGGGAGTTGGATGGCAATTACAAAAGGCATCAGTCACAAAATGTCATGTGAACTTGTATGTTATTTCTATTCAACAATAAAACTAGATATTTCACCCCCTTCTCCCACCCCCACAAAAAAGAAGTTGAACATTATATGATTGGTTGTTTAACCTTAGATTGCATTTGGATGAATAAAATTACTTTATGACCTAGTTTATTTGAATTAATTATTATCACATTTTATTTTATTATGTGTTTGATAAAGGTAGTTGTTATGATGTGCAAGTTCTGAATCTCATAGTGGATTATTAGCAAGTGCATTGAAATCAATGTTTAACTTACATTTAAAGACAACCACCAAAATAGGTGCATGATTACTTTTACCCCCAAATAGTATTTGCAAGTATTGAAGAGTTCATATAGGGAAATGAAGATTGTTATTTTATGCATTGATCTAGAATACAAATGATCCTATCTATTTAGGAAATTTCATCCCTAACACTAGGGAGAATGTAGAGGAAAATTTTCCTTTTCCCACTTTGGTGAGTTGGGATCTATAAATTTTTGGTACGTATCTGGGGCCTTAAACAAACATTTTTGGGGTTAAAACTTCATGAACAAATTTCGATCCTATGGATGCATTTCTACACATCTAATGTGAAGATTACCTCAATCAGAGTTCATATGTGGAAGTTATTGTTAGTTTTTCTTATTTAATTCAATTAAGATCTTTATCTGAACAAATAACAAGTATAGCAATATATCTAAGATAAACAAGATACACAAGACACAAAGATTTTCCTCTGGGAAACCATAAAGGAGAAAACACCACAAACTTCCTCATAATAGTTCTGTCACTAATACAACATCACAATATGGAAAACCCCAAGAATAAGAAGTCTTCTGCAACTCTCTCTCTTTGGACTCCTTTTCCTCTCTATCCTAATGCACACTTGAGGAGCGTGAGTGTGTCTAAATGAGGGAGGGTGCCTCTCTATTTATACACATCATGTGACTGGGCTAAAACTTGACTAAGCCAACATCTTAACCTAGCAAGGATGACATCACCTAGGGAGACTCAAAAATACATTTTATTATATTCATCGTGGGCACTACTGCCCTGACTTACAATGAAGGTTTTACCTCAATGACCATACATAATAATGAAATCTCGATAAGAGGGAAAACAACTCTGTCAGGTGTACACCAATATACCATGTGGATGCCATGTCCACTTCCATTACTTACACATGTGGAGCTAGTCATGTGTGGACTTTTGAGAAGATTCTAGAGGGTCCAAAACCCCAACCCTAATAAGGAATTAAGGAATGCAAAAACCTTAACTCCAACACTAGACAATTAGTTTTGCTATGAGTTACTCTTTAACATTTAATTTTAGTATGTTAGAAACAATATACTTCAATTAACATTTAATATAAAAAATATGCATATTTTTTATCATTATTTTTTCACTTATAGGTTGTAAAAATTATTTTCATTTATTTTTATCTATTTTTAAAAAATATTTTAAATTACAATATTTGATTTTTTTAAGTTAAAAATTACATAAACTCAAAGGGCATAAATTAAGAACATTAGTGCATAAGGTGTGATTTGATACTTCAAAATTAAAGTGTGTGTAATGATTTTTATTCATTGCCTAAATATATAGTCATTGATTTGATTCAAACCAAAAGACACATCTTTTTATTTAAGTTCAGAATATAATATTTTTATTATTAATATTTAATATTATTTATGGCCTACATATAATATTTTTTATTATTTTTTATTTTGTTAGGAACTAACATTACAACATCTCCCCATACATGGTTTTAAAACCATGTGAAGGCCCTCCTAAAACCATGGGTTGTTTAGGAGGCCTTGCACATGGTTGGTTTTAAAACCATGTGCAAGACCAACAATTTTTTGCGGATAATTCAACTTTTTATATTTTATTAATTTTTTTAGGTAGAAACATTACAACATCTCCCCCATATTGTGTTTTTTTCTCACCCACATATTTTTTTGAGGATAATTAAATTAACAAACGTTACTAACAAACCTTACAAAATAATATCGATAAACATTACAAGATCTCCTTTATACTAAATTGTAGAACGCCTCTCAAGACAATTAAAAAAATAGAATATCATAAATGAAATAAAATGTTTAAATAATAATAATAATCTATTTTTAAGGTCACCGCCAAGCGAGACACCAAATTGGTGGACCCCCCTCCCCCCTCTGCGTAGCGATTTAACTGCTAAAATCTACAGAGGTGTACATACACTACCCCCCTCTGGATTTGAACCCATGACCTCCTAAGAGGAAACACATGCTCTTAACCATTAGGCCCACTCATGGTGTACCTTATAATCTACTATAAACCTTATAATCTACTATGTATCAATGGAACTTAATAAGTTTTGATTTTATGAAACAAAAATAAGTTTTGATTTTATGAAACAAAACATATGGAAAATAATTGTGAAGAAACGTAACCTTTAATGTTTGAGATAAGAAATATCATAGGTGGAATGCTTGATGTGGGTTTTCCTATAGTGGATGGTAGTAATTACGTTTTGATTTTATGAAACAAAACATATGGAAAATAATTGTGAAGAAACGTAACCTTTAATGTTTGAGATAAGAAATATTATAGGTGGAATGTTTGATGTGGGTTTCCTATAGTGGATGGTAGTAATTTTTGTTAGTAACAAAATAAATGGTGCCCAATTCTTGAAGTGACATACACATGAGGCGTTGGATACAGATTTTGGAAATGTCAAATGATAAACTAAGCTGTCCTTTTATATGGAATGGGCAACCTAGATTCCATTTGTCTCATCTACTTCGTATGCTTTCAATTTTAAAGAGATGATATGTAAATCATGAGAAAGACCATAGATTCCATTTGTCTCATCTACTTCTTATGCTTTCAATTTCAAAGAGATGATATGTAAATCATGAGAAAGACTAAAACCTATCAATAAAGAAAGTTTGACTAACATGTTTCTAAAGTAATTTTTAACATTATTGTGAGCATAATAATACATGTGTTTTTATTATTAAATCTTTTTCAATTGTGTAGACCCTTGATTCCTTTCATTTCCAAAAGTAAGTGGGGATAGCTAGGGCCCACTTACTACACACACCATGGCTCCTCCAGCTCGATGTACTCCTCACTTTTTCCCTTTAGGTACCTACCTACTTTATTAAATAGTTAAATAAAAAATATTCAAGGCAAAGACCAATTCTTTTCCCACCCCACTAGATAAATCTATAATATAATTTTGCTTTTCATAGGTCCCTAAGAAAAAGACATGCACAAAGACTAAAGACTAAGTTTATTTTCAATGACGCCGTTTGCCATTGGCAATAGTCGTAATTAGCACGCCGACAAGATGCCGCTACGCAGTGCTTGGGCTTGGCCTCAAGAAGATGCTGCTTACGCAGTGCTTGGCCTCATCGCCAACGCCATGATTGCTAACTTCTTTATTATAATCCAAATTCAACTGCCCGCCGTTTCTAGTCGTCGTAACCGAGGAAAGTTCCAAGGCAATCATTGTTAAAAACAGGTGTTAATAATACACACATCTGACCAAGCGTGGAAGCATGAAGCTGGTTGAAAATCAATCCTTTTCTACTATAAGATTGTATAGTTTAATGTACTCTCTATGTTAGTATATTTATCTCATATATACTTTATAGAGATGTACTAATTTCAAGCAATCTACACAGCTCTTCGACTGAGTTCTGTCTATAATAAGAACCAGTTCAATATAGAGAGCAGTTCTGTTTCTTTTTTTATAAGAGATTCTGCAACTTACATTCATGCAGTTTATATATAGTCTAATCACTAAGTAATGGCCGTGCATGGTTTGACTTGTGAAAATTTAAAAGAATCCCAGAAGTTAATTCATATCAGAGAATTTGATCCAGAGAAAGATGTACGAAGGGTAGAAGAGTTGGAATCACGATGTGAAGTAGGGCCGAGTGGCAGCGTCGTGCTTTACACAGATCTCATGGGCGACCCAGTCTCTAGGATTCGCCACACTCCTACTTATACAATGCTGGTGTGTTTTATGTTTTGTAACATTCAGTATTAGTAACATAACATTAAGTTTATTTTTAGCATAGGAATAAGATTTTAAAGTAAACTAAGTATATGTAACATTAAGTTTTTTCTTACCATTTGAACAAAATTTTAAAGTAAATCAAGTATTGTCTTTCTTCTTAAGATCTGATTATCACAGGAACAAGATTTAAGACCTAATTATCACAGGAACAAGATTTTAAAGTAAACCAAGTATTGTCTTCTTCTTAAAACATGTGATAAACCTGATTATCACAGGAACAAGATTTTACAGTAAACCAAGTATTGTTTTCTTATTGAGACAGGAACAAGATTTTAAACTAAACCAAGTATTGTCTTTTTCTTAAAATCTGATAGACGAAAATTAGTCTCAATGAACAATTCTTCATCATACCCAACCAAAATCCATTATCCATTAATAAATTAAAATTTTTCTTTTGTTTAAAGCAGGTTGCTGAGTATGGGGCAGAGAGAGAAATGGTGGGGCTCATCAGAGGCTCCATTAAGGCTGTCGTATGCGGGAATAAGCAGTTACAGCATGGAGATCGCGAACAGCAAATATCGTTGTTCGCCAACGCAGCTTACATTCTTGGTCTGCGAGTTTCGCCTACCCACAGGTACTAGATTCAATAGTTTAAATCATATCATGTTAAATGATAACTCTTGAATGATATTTTGTTCGATGATTTTACAGGCGTATGGGGATCGGGCTGAGGCTAGTCCAAGTGATAGAAGAGTGGTTCAGAGGAAACGGTGCTGACTACGTGTACATGGCCACAGAAAAGGACAACGAAGCGTGCATCAAGCTTTTCGTAGAGAAATGCGGCTTCGCCAAATTTAGAAACCCCGCCATCTTAGTCCACCCCGTCCATTCCCATACCAAACGATCCTCCAGCAGAGCAAAGATACTCAAACTGGACGTTGCGGAAGCTGAGAGCTTATATTGGGAATGCATGGGGACGGTGGAATTCTTCCCCAAGGACGTGGACGCCGTGCTGAGAAATAGGTTGAACTTGGGCACTTGGGTGGCCGTCCCTCGGGTGGAGCAATGGCAACGGCCCGGCCAGTACGGTGCCCGTCGTGGTGGTTCTAATTCTTGGGCGGTTATGAGCGTGTGGAACACCTCAGAGGTGTTCAAGATGACAGTAAAGGGCGTGTGCAAGGCAACGCGTACATATGCCGCTACGAGCCGGTTTTTGGACACGGCGTTGCCGTGGCTCACCATCCCGTCGGTTCCGGACTTGTTTCGTCCCTTCGGCGTGGCTTTTCTGTACGGAGTGCACGCGGAGGGTCCGATGGGCGGAGAGCTGATGAATCAACTCTGCCGCTTTGCTCATAATTTAGCAAAGGAGAAAGGGTGCCGCCTTACAGCCACTGAAATTGGGGGGTGTGACCCCTTGAAAAGCTGCATCCCCTACTGGAATTGTTTCTCTTGTCCGGAAGACCTGTGGTGCATCAAGAAACTGGCTCATACTTCTTCCGGTGTGGAAGAATATGATTGGACTAAGTCAACCCCCGGTGCTAGACTCTTTGTCGATCCAAGAGAATTTTGACGCTGCCTGTCTCTCCAAGGTTATCTCATGGAGAAGTGAAACCCTCTTTCTGTAAACAAAGAATATAACTAAATATATAGTATATCTATATTTTTTGTTTGTTTGTTAGGTTCACAGATATTTTTATTTTTATTTGAGATTTGGGGTAGATTATGGTCTGTGTTTTATCTACTGATAAGGATTGAGACACGTGTAATGTAAGATTGATTTTATGGTAGTGGTTCACATTTCGAAATAAACAATTAAATAAAAAGGAACTGGTAACTATGAATAAATAAACTAGTAGCCATACATGGACTTCATGGCAGATAACTAGAAGAACTATAGATAAAAAATAACTGATAGTTATTAAATGGATAATAAGAAGAATGTCGGTGATAACATGTAGCTAGGCATGGATACGTTAGACTTGAAATTGTTTAACTCTAAGAATATGGAAATTGTTTAAATCGAAGAGTACAGAAATTGTTTAACTAGAAGAATAGGAGGAATAAAAAGAATCCAAAGTGTCTTCCATTGGATCCACTTGATCCTATGGACATGATCGAGCCTCAAACTATGTGGATGTGCTAGTAAATATATAATTTACGTATTGTGAAGGCAACATAAGAATAAGACACTAATTAATGGTGGGGCTATAAATAACTTATATATAGAAGTAATTTAATAAATAGAGAAATTCATTTTTTTATTTAAATATTTTAGTTGTCTTATCAATTTTTCAAAAGTCTATTATTAATAGTTGTGGGGTACTGAAATTATAATTTATTTTTATAAGATTAAGAAAAAAATTAATTAATTTATAATTTTTTTTTTTTAAAATTTGAATATAATTATTTTAAAATTTAAATATAAAAATAATCTTAAAATATAAAAATCTAATTATAATAGAATATATTATTAAAACACTTTTTGAAACTTATCTAAGACAAAACCTTATAAATTAAGGTATAAATTAAGGAAACCGTAATAGCCAACATGAATCAACCCTACATAAACAACTAAGAATTCAACCCACACATATATACAATCCAACTTAAAATTTATCAAATTTATGCTACAAAGAAAATTATATTTATTATTAAATTTACTTACATTACTACTAACTTCATTTAAATGTCACCAAAAATTGTAATTTATATTATTTAAAAAATAAAAATATGTTTTAAGTGAGATAGGAACTTGTAAGTAATATAATTTATAAAAATAAAAAAGTTTTTAAAGTGAAATAGGAACTTGCAAATGATAATTTTTTATTATTAACATTTTTAAGAGAAAAATATTATGGTTTTTTTTTATTATAAATTAGTTTATTTTTCTTTGTTCATTCGTTATAGAATTTCTTTGAGTAACTTTATTAGTCCCTGCTTTATGGCTACAAGGATTCTATGAATCGGCTTGTCGCTGTCACGTCCCCATCCCTCAAACCGACGAAGAGGACGCAACAAACACCACAATAACCGGGCAAACAGCCCCATGAACATAATCAAAAGAAATCAATGCTGGAATTAGAACTTACAAGCATACACAGATGCAGAATGAATCAACATTCAGCGAAAGAAACACACATACATTTCCAACATAAAACATGTTCATCATAATTCATTATACAATAGATTAAATTGCAGAGAAGAAACAGTCAGCAGCACTTATCTTTCGATGAAGAATCCCGCAACCAGCTACGTCGCTGCAACGTTCCACCCAACCATAGGCCAGCGTGCTCATCAATCTCTCAGCACAATGCCACCCCCGAGCTGGGCATGATTCCTCCAAGGATAAGGGTCAATGCAGGCTTACACATAACCAAGGGACACAATCAGCAACCCAACACCACTGGGTTTACTAGGCCATCAACAGATTGGCCAAGCCAGTACAGTCCAAGGGACAACCACTACATACCAGCAGCAAAACAACCCTTCACAGTCCTGTGAAGAAGCAAAGAAGACCAGGGATAATCCCAAACAAACGCTGAACACAGCTCAAGCCCACAAGGCAACACAGAGTTGTTCTTGGCCCTACCGTGGCCAAAACAACTCGGCTGCAACACCCAAACCAGGGTATATCAACAGCCCAACTTCCCACTCAAAACGGTGGCAACAATCCAAAGCCCATAGTGGATAAGAAACAGAACTCCCAGCATAACCATGGGAAACTCAGGCACAGAGGCGGCAATCAACAGCCAACCACAACGTGGGAAAGGCAACAATCCCACAACGGAAGAAGTGAACACACATACACAGTCCGAGATGGAAAGAGGACGGACTCTCAATAGCACCAAGGTATAGCAGCAAATACCACTCACAGCATGGGAAAACAAGAATCCCAAAAACGTATCAGCAACCACCACACAGGGGAAAACATACCCGATTCCACTCTATGGAAACACGTGAACGGCCACTGATAAGCAGCGCCTCTCCTGGCTGCGTGAGATCCAGCAGAATCACTGTCGGTGCATGGGGATGAAACCAGACCGTCTTCCTCTACGTGAGAGTGAGCAGACCAACAGGAGGAACAAAAACTGACCTCCCTCTGCGTGCGCGGATGAACAGACCACCGTGGGGAATGGGCAGGCAACCGTGAGGATGCGTAGCAGTGGTAGAGTGGAGTGAATGGAAATTCGTGGGTGGAGTGGGCATGTGGGCAAAGGACTGACAGTCTTGCCACCCCACTCCCAAAACAATAACTACCCCAGCTACCCAATACAAGACAATAAAGAGGTTGACAAGGGAAGATGGCAAAACAAAACAAGGTGGCAACACATGGGTTTTTCCCCCATAGACCAAGGTTTGACATCCCCCACCCCTTATCCTTTGGAACCATGCCCTTTTCATTCAACATTGCACTGCTGTAGCTGGTTGTGGTTTTAGTTTTATTTGATGTGCGTATTTACATGATGCCAACAATAATGTGCCAGACAGCACGACATATCATCGGCGACTATTTCCATTGCCGAAACATACACAACCAAATCGACGGTGGGGATTTTTCCTTTAGCTCCTCACCACGATTAATTACAATATATACATCATGCAAACGGGGTCAAAACCGGGGTGTTACATTCCCCTCCCCCTTGGAATAACACCGTCCTCGGTGTTCCATTACATATATACAATACATATACAATTGCACATCAAAATTTCAAAATTTTGCAGATCTGTCCCACATTCAATCATCTACTTTGAACGTTCAAGACCAAGCCCCTCGGCTTCCATGGACTTCTCCTGCTGGTTCTCAGCTTCCAGCTGATCCTGAAGTCCAGGAACTTTGCGGCTATTGCCTTCATCATGTTGCCTCATTGGGCAGTCCCAGCGTAAATGATGTCCTCCGCATCTCCAACATCTCACTGGCTGCTTCATATTTACCTGCTCAATTTCCTTTGAGTCTTCATGCCTGGACCGTTTCTTATCAGGTCTCTTGGAAAATTGTCCCATTGTTGATACACATTCCTTTCCTTTGCCGATTGCTCCCAGAAGGCTTTTCACCTCCCTTCGCAAACCAATGGAGTCTTGCAAAATCTAGTGGTTCATTTCACTCTGCCTTCTCTGTATCTTGAGCATCTCCCCAATATTTTCTTGGGTCTTGGAAATCATTTGAAGGAGACTTCTAGCCAAGTCCAACCACTTTTGATCTGCTGCCATGATCAATGTGCACCACCAGGTTCCACTTTTCTCACCTGTGAAATGCACCATTGAAATTCTATCAGACCAAGCATAATATAGACATTAAAATCAGTAAATTAATTTCCCCATTTGGCATGATATTCCAAGTCTCATCAATGAGGCTTTCATATTTTTCATGCCTTCCCAACATGCACATGAGCTCATTCATGTCCATTCCTGGGCAGGGAATTAACTATTCCAGCATTCACAATTTTACTTAAGCAAATACACACATTTCATTCTCAATCATACATGCATTCAACAATCCTTTGTTTTCACAATGCATAAATAGATATATATATACTATATAATCAAAAGGCAAGAGAGAGCAGTAAGAGTTTTTCCCCTCTTTGTTTTGTTCCATCCTGGAACCCACACCACGGCTGTGGCTTTTTCATGCTCTCAGCCTCTTTCACTTCACCGTGAATGCTGGACCAATCTTCTTGGTCATGACACTTAGTGTCTTTGGTCTATTCCAGACCTCTAAACCATGGAGTCTCTCCACATGGCTTGTCTCAACTGCTAGGACTCCCCCGTATTACTAGCACCTTTTTCATTACCGCTCATTCCAAGCTTTCCAGGACAGTCACATGTCCACATGCATCTCTAGGATGCTCTCATAGTCCTCGCTTCCAGCGACACCTATATCCAACATTGAATAAATTCGCATGTTTAGTTTATTCTCCTCAGTTTTATCTTGCTCTAGAGATAAACATCATAACCAATCATATACACATGTATATTCATAAGAAAAATAATCCAATACTTATCTATATTGTGTGTTCCCTCGTTCGTCCACAGGATCCTGCTTCGCCTTGCAAGCCTTGGGATCGCCTATGGACTTAGATGTTAGGTCAGCACACTGGCTGCTCCACAACATCAAATATTTAATGTCCAAACAGTACATCCTCATGTCAATTGGGCTTGGAACTTTTATCCTGACCATTTCCAGGTCTAGGATCTACTATGGATCCTCAGGCATATCACAGCCCATCATACACTTATATCAACAATAACACATACACTTATACCAACCATACACGTATACCACCATACACTTATATCAACAATACACTTATACCAACATACACTTATATCAACCATTTACCTTTACCTTTTACCTTTACCTTTAGCCTGTCAACACAAGCAACACAAGCAATACAAGCGAACCCATCAGCGTTATTGCTCGAAAACTGTAATCACATTTCTCATCATTCACTATCAAGTATTGAGACACCAGGAGTGCGTCCACTTCCTAGAGTGTAATCAATATTGAAAACCCTTTCATGATCCAACATCGAAAAAGTGTGCACCCATTCCCGGTGTGTGCCATGCAGGCCCTATGCATACTCAAGCAATCGATCATAATGGATATTAAATCAAAACATGTTCTGCATATGGAATTTAATAATTAAACATGCATATTCTTAGCAAGGGTCATAGAACACTTATCCATTTGCCGTCGCAGTATGCATTTGTTAAGGAGGAATGGAGGATCCTTTCTTGAGTTAACAGTCCCTCAATTAGCCACCCCAATCTCCTTTTCATATTTCACATTCACACATGTCTTACCGACATAACCCATACCATCTCACTCATGTTATTACCAAACATGCAGTGCAGATGAGACATTTCCAAAATGTCCAATGGCATTTCACCTGAAACCCATTTTCAAGATAAGGGAAAACCTTCCCATGAAGTTTAGCTCTTGCAGGTCATCACATATGATCTTCCTGCAATGTGTATTCCTAACACATTCATCAAATAGTCAAACAATCAGTCATCACCTGATAATACAATCCAATTGACCGTTCCATAACCAAGCAATGACTTTGGTAATCAAATTCAATAAGAATTTGCAATTCTGTCTACCACAGAAATTGACTTGTTTAATTGTGGGTTTCTTGTAAGCAGCACTACTATGCCCATTATAATTTTATGCTTACTATCATAACACGAATACCCACTTACCATGCGTCCCTCTTGACACAATCTTATACAAGCCAACAATGATTAGTAGTCGTCAGCAATTCCTTAAATTTGAAATTCACAATTCAAATTTAACACCAACTAATTTCACAACCATGAGACTCTTCTCATAAAGTTTGGCTCTTTTACATGGTATATTTTGGCATTGGTCAGGGTCTTACCTCTCACTGCCATGCTTGAAATAATCTACCTGAAACATGAGCTTCAAACATCCAACACGATCTTATGCAAGCCAATAGTGGCTAGTAGTTGTCAGTAATTTCTCAAATCCGAAATTCACAATTCGAATTTTAACAACCTATTATGCATATCATATGGTAGATTCTGGCATTGGTCAGGATCTTACCTCTCACTGCCATGCTCGAAATAATCTACCTGAAACATAAGCTTCAACATCCAAACACAAGCTTATGCAAGCCAATAGTGACTAGTAGTTGTCAGCAATTTCTCAAATCCGAAATTCACAATTCAAATTTTAACAACCTATTATGCATATCATATGGTAGATTCTGGCATTGGTTAGGATCTTACCTCTCACTGCCATGCTCAAAATAATCTACCTAAAACATGAGTTTCAATCAACCAAACACTTGGTAAGTTTGGATGCATATAACCTTTTCATTGCTACAACGATTACTGAGGCATTTTCAGAATTTATAAAATTCGAATACTTCCAGCGGTTAGTCACATCAATATATACCAAACTCATTTGCTTCATGCAATCATTATCATGCTAACATTGCAAGGTATAGTTACAGCATTCATGCAATTTAAATGAAGTGGTTAGATACTCCTTACTTCACAGGCGTATCATTCATACCACCTTGCTCTTCCACAGAGCATTTCTGGCAGTCAATTGATCATGACTATCCTGCATTCATAACAACCTTTGAAATGGTTCCTGAATTGTTGTCAATTCATCATCTCGATCATTAGTAATTCATAATATCACATGCATTCATCTCAATGCATTCATGCAATGCACCACAACATTTGCAGCTATGCTTACACAATTAGTCACTCACACCCTTCATATGCATACATCCAATGCATAACTACAAGATTCATAAAATATTCTTAATGCATGTCCATTCAACGCTATCTTACATTGATTATGCATTCAACTATACCATGGCCTAACCATGACTACCTCATATAGGATGCATTATTATAATCAAGATCATCAGTACTTCTTTCCTTGCGCTACTAAGCTCAATCAACATATACAGGCATAACACCTTTCTATATTCAAATATCCACACGGTATGAGGTCTCTTACCTATACCAGTCCATGGAATTTGTCATAAGCAAATTATTACCTGCATGTGTCCTACTTACACCCTTAACACGACCAATTTGGTTGGTCCTTGCAAGAGATTGCAGAATTGGCTCACCAACTTTTATCCTGGACTTGTCGCTTTACCCCTTCTCCATAGGGTTGCTGGTCTCATTCCATCAGCATCAGTAACATATTCAGCTAGGTCCATGTTGTCGTTGGTTTTTTCACTAATGCCAACATCAAAGCGATGGTTATCATTAGTGGTTCATTATATATAATTTCCAATATTCTTACCAACATGCAATATCCTATGCATGCAATACATATCCTCATGCATTTCAAGCATAAACTTAGGGAATGTAGTTATAATTAGCAAGACAGGGTTTTAAGAAAAGATTCCCTTTTTAAGTCTTTCATCCTAGCATGGAACTACTCTTCCACACAGTAGCTGATTGACTTCATAGTCCTTGCTACCCCTGGGCATGCAACTGTCCAGATTTGTCCATTTGATAACAGCGGCCATCATTAGCACTTTGTTGCTTCATGCTCAGATTCTGGTGTCTTACCCTTGTTCCCTACTAGATAATCTTTCCAACGCCTATCCACATGCTTCATTCCGACCTCGGATGTGAAAACCACGCCACTTCTAAGAGTGAAGACTTTCACCAAATCTCAGGCAAAACACACAACTGTATTTTGGTCTAGAATGCTAACTTCAGCCACCTCATTTCCGATGCACCATTCATCTTTTATGAATTTTGGGTTTAACTAATTCTCCCAAAACATAGAATTTTCTTTTCACAAAGGCGACTGTCTCAAGGGATGACGGGGGTCAAGGGGGCTTGCCCCCTTGTGGCGCCCTTGTTTTTTTTTTTTTTTGTAATCACTGGCTTTTGCGCAATCTAGCGCATAATATCACTACCACTTTCTCCTTTTCAGCCCTGAAATTTCACTGAAAAATAGCTAAAAATTCCCCATTGAAACAGTCGAAATCTGCTGAGAAATCCCATGGAAAAACTCAGAATTTTCCTTTCCTTCTCATCGGCTGTCGGATGTCTTTCCACATCGGAAGTCTTAGCGCTTCCGCTTCCACAACGGCAGATGCTCAATCACTTCCTCTTCCGATCGGCACACTTTCTCTTGCGGCGTCGGCAGGTTTTCCATATCGAAAGCCAAATGACTTTGGCTTCCGCAATGGCAGCACACAAAACCTTATCTTCTTCCGGCGGCAGTATTTCTCATCGGAAGACTTGTTCCTTTGGCTTCCACAATAGTGGAACACCAACCCGAACTTCTTCTAATTGGAATCTCTTCCGCTACGACAGACAGGAGACTTCCAACTCTTCCACAACGGCGGAAGTCCAATTCACTTCTTCTTCCGACGATTTCATCACTTAGACAATTTTTTTATTTTCAAATTTGGTCTTTCTTCTTTCCGCCAAATATAACACCTGTCGGCAGGTGGACCACTTTCCAGTTGAAATCTTAGTTGCTTTTACATCCGCAACGATGGATGCTCATACCTTTTCTTCTTTCGGCGGACACTTATACAAATTTCGGGGCTTTCTCCAAACTGTTCCGGCGTTGGCGGTATTTATCATCGGAAGCCAAATAACTTTGGCTTCCGCAATGGCGGATGCCTAATCGTTTCTCCATCCGCAATGGTGGACGCCTGGACCTTTCCTTCTTCTGCAGAATCGGTGACCGAATCCCTTCTGCAGCCGCAACGACAGATGGGAAACCACTAGACCTTCCGCCACATTGGAAGTCGGAACCTCTAAACCTTCCGATGACCCAACTGTCAACACTTAGAAATTTCCACTGCTTTCTGCTAGGTAGAAGAAACGCTGCCTCTGTCACTGCAATCCTTCAAGGATCATGCAGGCCCATGTTGCAACATGAGCTCTGATACCATACTGTCACGTACCCATCCCTCAGACTGGCAAAGAGGACGTGACAAACACCACAATAACTGGGCAAACAGCCCCATGAACATAATCAAAAGAAATCAATGCTGGAATTAGAACTTACAAGCATACACAGACGCAGAATGAATCAACATTCAGCGAAAGCAACACACATACATTTCCAGCATAAAACATGTTCATCATAATTCATTATACAATAGATTAAATTGCAGAGAAGAAATAGTCAGCAACACTTATCTTTCGATGAAGAATCCCGCAACCAGCTACATCACTGCAATGTTCCACCCAACCATAGGCCAGCGTGCTCATCAATCTCTCAGCACACTGCCACCCCCGAGCTGGGCATGATTCCTCCAAGGATAAGGGTCAATGCAGGCTTACACATAACCAAGGGACACAATCAGCAACCCAACACCACTGGGTTTACCAGGCCATCAACAAATCGGCCAAGCCAGTACAGTCCAAGGGACAACCACTGCATACTAGCAGCAAAACAACCCTTCACAATCCTGTGAAGAAGCAAAGAAGACCAGGGATAATCCCAAACAAACGTTGAGCACAACTCAAGCCCACAAGGCAACACAGAGTTGTTCTTGGACCTACCGTGGCCAAAACAACTTGGCTGCAACACCCAAACCATGGTATATCAGCATCCCAACTTCCCACTCAAAATGGTGGCAACAATCCAAAGCCCATAGTGAATAAGAAACAGAACTCCCAGCATAACCATGGGAAACTCAGGCATAGAGGTGGCAATCAACAGCCAACCACAACGTGGGAAAGGCAACAGTCCCACAACGGAAGAAGTGAACAGACATACACAGTCCGACATGGAAAGAGGACGGACTCTCAACAGCACCAAGGTATAGCAGTAAATACCACTCATGGCATGGGAAAACAATAATCCCAAAAACGTATCAGCAACCACCACACAGGGGAAAACATACCCGATTCCACTCTATGGAAACACATGAACGAGCACTGATAAGGAGCACCTCTCCTGGCTGCGTGAGATCAAGCAGAATCACTGCCGGTGCATGGGGATGAAACTAGACCGTCTTCCTCTGCGTGAGAGTGAGCAGATCAACAAGAGGAACAAAAACCGACCTCCCTATGCACGCGCGGATGAACAGACCACCGTGGGGAACGAACAGGAAACCGTGAGGATGCGTAGCAATGGTAGAGTGGAGTGAATGGAAAGTCGTGGGTGGAGTGGGCATGTGGGAAAAGGACTGACAGTCTTGCCACCCCACTCCCAAAACAATAACTTCCCCAGCTACCCAATACAAGACAATAAAGAGGTTGACAAGGGAAGATGGAAAAACAAAACAAGGTGGCAACACATGGGTTTTTCCCACATAGACCAAGGTTTGACATCCCCCACCCCTTATCCTTTGGAACCATGCCTTTTTCATTCAACATTGCACTGCCGTAGCTGGTTGTGGTTTTAGTTTTATTTGATGTGCATATTTACATGATGCCAACAATAATGTGGAAAACAACACGACATATCATCGGCGACTATCCCCATTGCTGAAACATACACAACCAAATCAACGGTGGGGCTTTTTCCTTTAGCTCCTCACCACGATTAATTACAATATATACATAATTCAAACGGGGTAAAAATCGGGGTGTTACAGTCGCTTTTTTCACTACCGTGCACAAAAACCAAAATCAAATTGAAACATTTAACCTAAGTTATCAAAGTTCCATTCAATAATAACATTCTCTCATCCAGTCATATTTTTACCTCTTATTTGGCCTCTTCCCATGTCACATTAATGACTTCTTCAATATATCGGTAGTTATACTATGTCAAAGATCGATTTTTATAAAGTTGAATGTAAATTGGATTAATGCTAGGAGTTAGGCTAGCATTAATTCATAACATAAGATGCCAATGGATTCAACTTGATCATTCCAAATCATGCCACCCCCACTGCCTTCACCCACCACCATTTTGATTGCCTTCAGTGAGTTCATGAAATAAGATGCATCACTTTCTTCCTTTCCTCTGCAGTGCTGCTGGAATATAGAGGCCTTTCTTCTGGTAAGCAAGATCTATTCAATGTGGACGCCACCATGAAAGTTTCTCCGTCAAGAAATCGCAGGTCCCCTTTAAGTCTTTGCTTTCTTCTGCCATATATGTCTTCATCGTTAATTGTAAGCGGATGGGAGAAACCACAGGTCCGCCTTAATTCTTTGCTTTATTCTCACATATATTTCTTCGGCATCAATTGTAAGAGGATGATCCCATATACAGAAAGAAACAAAGATGGAAGCAGTTATTACAAGTGCATATCCAGTCCCTGGATGGTGGCATACCAACCATTTATATAGCCGTCATAAGCAAAGCGCTTAAAAGCAATAGTTTCCTATTTTTACTGTTATTATGCTCACTGCTATTATTATGTACATTTTAGCTAAAAACAATGATACCTCCATGAACCAGACTTCAAAAAAAATTTCATGTAATTCAGGGCTACTAATATCTTTAATATTTTTAAACGACTTTCTTTACTTAGAAATGATAAAATTAAATAATCCAACATTTTGGTCTATTAACTGATATGTATAGTGGTATGAATGTTAAATTGGCATATTATATGATATTAAAGCAGTGTGAATGTTAAATTAGAAAATATCTTCACGTATAGCAGAAACAAATAATATAATGTATAGCATAGACAAATAATATAATTAAAAGCTGGTAATTCAAAAGACTTACCAAGGTTTCAGGTTTGATGAATGCGAACATTGATAAAAGATTAGTCAGGGTGGAGAAAATTCTCTTGATGAATGCCTAACTTTTTTGCAAGTGGATTAATGGACAATGCCAACAATGCTAAAAGATTAGTCAGGTTGGAGAAAATTCTGTTGATGAATGATGAATGCAGACAATGCAGCTGAAGAAAACTCTATTGGCAACAACAATTATGAACACCTTGCATAATCAAACTCTCAAATTGAAACTAAACATATAGAAATTCAAATCATCAATAAATCTACTGTCAATTTTTTTTTATAGATCATTAAAGGAATTATATAAATTTCATCGGTGGACCAGAAATTAACTAATAAACACCTTTTTTTAACTACAAAAATAAAAGAAATGAAAAACTGATATGTAAAATTGATGCGATTTCGCCTGATGACTCTGACTTCTTGGAATCATATTTCAGTTGCTATCCGATCTAAATATAGTTAGTTGTTTATGTTTTACAACCCTGAGATCAACTCCAATGATTTTAAATTCAAACCTGCATCCAAAAATAAATCAAATTTATTAAGTAAGATATCAAACAAAATCGAATTGAAGCTAACACTAAAATCTAGAACACACAAAAAAGAAACTAGGCCTTCACCTATTTTCATTTCGTTTGTTTAGATAATCTTAGCTTTACATGCTCAGAATTTTTAGCTTTTAGATGGTAAATGCGAACATAAAAACCAACTGAAGCTTTGTCGATTTGGTACATATTCAAGCATAAACACATTATCATAGGTCGCAACAATACACAAAACAACACACATTCATCATACATGATTCAATGCAATAAATTTAATGTGGAACTCCAATATGGGAAAAACCATAAAAGCACTCATTAATTAGCAATATTTGCAGTTTAAACGCTTTGGTTTGCACACACAACCTGCATACATTCCTCTACAATCTCGATTACATTGATTTCACACACATACCTTGTTGATCAACAGTATATTAATGAGTCTAATTCATGTTCAACATAACAATACAAAATCATTTGATCAACATTACAAAACTTGTCTTTTCAGAACTTGACTTCATCCAACCCCCAAAAAACCCAACCCAATACATTTTTATAGGCTCTATTGGACGACTCTGCATCCCATGCCCACTACCCTGAAAGTGGGGAAAACTTTGTTGATGTATTTGTAACTTTGGAATATATCCTGATGTATATTATCATTGTATGTTGTTGTACCCCCATCAAAGATGTGTTTTCCTCCTTTCAGGATGTCATTATTCTGTATAGACCTTTAGGTACAACCTCTGTTGTAAGTTGAGGCAATATTCCCTAGTGTAACATCATGTAATGTGTATTTGGAGTCTCTCTAGGAGAAATTGGCCCCAGTCATGTAATAGGCCAGTCACTTGAATAGTATAAATAGGGAGGCACCCTCCCTCATTTATACACACCTTACACTCACTCAAGTTCGCTTCAGAGAGAGAGAGAGAGAGACAAGGAGGAGAGACAGATAGATTTTGAAGACTTCTTATTACTGGGATTGATCATCTTATGACACATTCACAATATTTGTGACTGTACTATTCCGAGGAAGTTTGCAGGTTTTTCTCCTTTATGGTTTCCATGGTGAAAATATATGTGTTGTGTGTATCTATTCTATCTTATGCATATTGTTGTACTTGTTATTCTTTCATATAAATATCCTAACTAAGCTAACAAGACCTAAGAAAAACTAACATGGTATCATGACCTCTCTGAAAGAAGGAACTGTCCAACAATAGAAAATAGGGATTCCTAGTTCAAGATATTCTCTCCACAGATCATAAAGAAAAGAGGGATAGGCTAACTTGTCTCAGTAGGGTGCATCTTTTGGTGGAAGCAGTTTCAGATTTGAAAAAGTTTCAATTTTGACCTTGTCACTAGTGCTGGGAGAAACTAGGGCATTAAGTTTTAGAGGCTTCCCACCTCATTATTCAGGAAAGGAACATGCTAAGAAACTTTCCTCAAGGAGGCGCATCGTTCTATCCAAACATAACTCCCAAACTCAAAGTTTGGAAAATTAGGGGTTCTCTGAAAAAACCTAGATCAACCAGCTCTAGAACCAGGTCGAAAACCTCAAATTGATAAGATCTAAATATTTTCTATTTCCATTTGAGGTTCTGGTTTGAAAAGATGACTCACCATACTCAGCTTGAGGACAAGATTAAAGGGGTTGATAACTTCCAAGCATGGAAGTACATAATATCCCTGATCCTTGAACATAATTATTTGGATCAGTACATCACTGGAGAAGTTCCAGGACCAAAGGGAGATGAGGCTAAGGCTACTCATAAGAAGAACTTGTCTAATGCCAAGAGAATCATTGCAGATTCTGTTAAGGATCACCTCATCCCCCATGCGTCTTCCTTGAAGACATTGAATGAAATATACGATGCTTTCATAAATATGTTTGAGGGAAACAACATCAACCAAAACATGTCTTTGAGGAACCGGTTGAAGAATGTGAAGATACAAAACTCAAAGACTATATAGTCATACTTCAAAAGGGTTACTCAGATCAAAGAACAACTTGAAGTAGTTGAAGATAATGTCGATGAAGGATAAATTGTGACAACTACCTTGAATGGTGTCCCTAGATCATGGGACTCATTCATTTAAGGAATCTGTGCAATAAGGAGGTTGATCTCTTTCAGCCGACTCCGAGAAGAATTCACACAAGAAGAAGATCGACTTGTAACAAGAGAAGAGAAGATGGGAGCAACTGAAGATCAAGCTCTCACAGTTCTCACCAGGAAGAACTATAAGAAAAAGAAGAAGAAGGAGAACTATCATCACAACAAGAAGAAGGAAAAGAATCAAACGAATACCAAGAGATATCCTTCCAATGTTCGATGCTATACTTGTGATGAAAATGGACACTTTTCAAGAGACTTTCCCATCAAGAAAAAGAGACACCATGCTCATGTTGCTGAAGATAATGATCCAACAAACAAAAGATTTAGAAGAGAGAAGGATGATTCAGATGAAGAGTATGTGATAAAAACAACACTTATGGGTGTTATCTCACATGAAGAGCAGTGATTGGATACAAATAATCATTCATTAATATGTATGTTCATGATTCACCTCACAAGGTGAAAGTTGGGGATGATTATCAATAACTCATAAAAGGGAGTGGAGTAGCTGCATAGAAGCTAGAATATGGGAAATCCTTAAAGATGAAGGATGTGTTGTATGTTCCAGGATTGAAGAATAATATTGTCTCCATCTCTGCACTAGATGCAAATGGAATGAGAGTTGCATTTGTCAATGGTGAAGTTCTAATGTGGCCTAAAGGAAAGACAATAGATGATGAAAATGTAATTCGAGAAGAAGATGGTGGATTGTACAAACTAAAAGGATATCCTAAACAAACATTGGTTCATGAGTCAGTAGATCCAAGTGAACTATAGCACCAAAGGATTGCACATGTGCACTATAGAGCACTACCGATGGCAAGAAAAACATTCTTTAGACTTCCAGATATCTAGGAAAATCATGAAGACATTTGTAAAGGATGTGCACAAGGAAAGAATGCAAAGAAGAAATTTCCACCCAGTGAAAGCAAGGCTAAAGGAATATTGGAGATAGTACACTCGGATGTATGTGGATCCATGTATTCTAGCTAATTAAGTGTGTGTGTGTACTATGTTTATTTTATATATGAGTTTTCACGTAAGACTTGGATATATTTCTTGAAAGGGAAAAATGAATATTTCAGTAAGTTGAAGGAATATAAAGATTTGGTCGAGAACCAAAACGAAAGGAAGATCAAGAATCCATGGTTAGACAATGGAGGAGAATTCATCTCGGAAGAATTTAAGGAAATCTGCAGAGATTATGGGATTAAGAGGGAGTTGAGCACTCTATATAATCCTCAGTAGAATGGGGTTATAGAACGAAAGAACCGAACCATAATGGAAGCAGTGAAAGCAATGCTACATGACTAGGATCTTCCTATGCACCGTTGGGTGGAAGAAGTAAGAACAATTGTGTATGTACAAAACTGTACTTGACAACAAAAATCCAAATGAGGATTTCATAGGAGAAAAACCAGAAGTCAACCATCTTAGAATATTTGGTTGTTCGGTGTCTATACATATTCGAAAGAAGAAGAGAACCAACATCGATCCTTCTGGGAGGCAGGGCATATTCGTAGGATATAGTGATACATCAAAGGGATATGGAATATACTTCTTAGGATTCAAGAAGATCAACATTAGTAGATATGTAACCTTTCATGAAGACTCTGCATACTTAAGATCTAGGAGGCTGCCTACTCAAGAGGTGGAGGAACCTGAAGAAACGAGAGTTCTATATATGGAAATGGGAGAAGAAATTCTAGAATACCATGAAGATATTGACATGGAAGAACCACAAGAGATGGTAGAGACAATTCTCGAGAAGGAATCCCACAACAGGAAACCATCATGGGCACGGAATCTCATACAAGATGTAGAAATGTATGGCGCTATAGAAGGAATGCATAGAGAAAGGAAAATGCCAAGGCATTACAATAGCTATGTGTTGATGTATATGTAACTTCGGAATGTATTCTTCCATGTATATTATGTATTGTAACCCGATGTTTATTCCGGGATGTTTCTATTATGTATTTGAGTCATGTGGTCATGCCCTGATGTTCCAATCGGGAGGATTAATAATGTAAACAAGTCATATCAAGTCATTAGGTAAGTCCCCACAGTTTTGGGGCACTTGAGTTATTATACACTAATTGAGGTGTAGGCTCGAGTAGTAATTATTAGGTTAAGACTACATGGTTGAGTGCACTTCAAGTCAACGGAAGAATATAAATAGAGAGTGAGAGTCTCTCTATTTATCACTTGTGAATTACATCACTTGCTCTCTCAAGTGTGGCGCACCTTTGGAGAAGGAAATACTTTGGCTTGACAGAAGACAGAAGGCTGCTGTTGTGTTGGGAGGTCATCTTACTGTTTTGGGTTTCACATCTTGTGGTGATAATATCTTAGAGGAAGTTGAGGGGTTTTCTCCATTTATGGTTTCCCCTATCAAAACTCTTTGTGTCTCTTGTCTCATGTGATTTGCTTATGTTATTGCTGTGCTTGTTATTCTCTCAGTGAAAAGATCCTAACATAATGCTAGCTTAAATGTTGAAAAACTAACATGGTATCAGATCTTACCTAAGAAGAAGAAATTGTGCAGCTACAGGAACTAGGGCTTCCTCTTTTGTGGATCTTCCTCCATAGATTTTCAACAAAAGTATGCTAGTATGACTCTCCATTGAAGGGTGCATCTTTCTGTCGATGCGGAATTCAATTTCAAGCATTTTCAGTTTCGATGTGGAAATTAGGGCTTTCTACAGAAGAGGAATTTTTGAGTGAGACCAGCATAGGGTTATTCTCCTCATCAAAACCGAAGTTTAGAGACCTGGATCAAGAAATTTGGTTGGGTAAATCTCCAGGAAAGTCAAACCCTAGTTTGACCCCTAGCTAGGAGAAACCCTAAATACTAAAACGGATAAGTTTTGGTACAGTCGCCATATTCCGAGATTGACGAAGTATCAGAAGCTAAAAATTGCAGGGGCCGAAGATAAAATCCCGATGAACACTGTGTCCAAAGGTTAGGCTCTGATTCGCTATATTCTGGGAGATATGATCTCTCCAAGTTAGGGTTCCATCCTCTTCCAGAAATCATCCATAAACAGGACACCTGGGGAGATCTGCAATATCTTGGGATAAAGAGGTCCAAATGGAATTATTGAAGATGTTCCAGAAAGGGAACATAATTTAATTTCTGTGGTACAAATGTCAGACTTATAAGATGAACCAGTGACACGTGGAATTCCGTACAACTTAGCTGTTCTGAACAGTCCTGTGACAGGTCACCTTGGGAAAAGGATCATAAATACCAAATGGTGAAACAAATTCTAATTAAACATGTGGTCTTGGATCAGGGACATGCGATTTTACCTCAGTGAGAAATTTCAGACACAGAGGATCAGTAATTTCGGAGATATCATAGAAACAGTAACAGGAATTTCTGCAGAAGAAATCAGAAAATTAGGGCTTCCTGTTCCGGGAGTTTCCCTCCACTATTTTAAGAAAAGGAGTACATTGGACAGCTCCATTTGAAGAGATCTATCTGTTAA
>LPNX011002798.1:194397-215470 GCA_001517045.1 Pseudotsuga menziesii | reverse complement strand
TGAATCTCAAGCTATTTGAAGGGAAGAACAAAATCAGAATATGACCTAAAGAATCCAGTTGAAGAATGTGAAGATCTAGAATGCAGAGACCATGCAGTCACAAGAGTCTGTCAAATCAAAGAACAAATTGAAGCGTTAAAATAAAAAGTGAAGAATGCAAAAGTGGTGATGGCCACCTTGAATGGCCTCCCAGGATCGTAGAATTCATTCATTCAAGGAATGTGTTCCAGAAGGAAGTGATTACTTTCAGAAGACTCCATGAAGAAGAAGAAGCTCGAATCATAAGAAGAGAAGAGAAGATGGGAGCAACTGAAGATCAAGCTCTTTCCATCCAAAGAAGATCCCTCAAGCAATGAGGAATATGAAGAACTCAACTCTTGAATAACTTCTTATCCACCTTAGCTTTTGGATAAGAAACGATGCTATTATGAATGAAGAAGACAATGAAGCTGTAGGCTCAAGAAGGAGTCTACCCTCGAAACAAATAAAGATAAGTATTCAATTTTCATTTCATTATATTATTTTGTTATGCATTTGTTTATATTCAGTTATTGTATTATGCATGATAGGATGTTTGCATTAATGACAGTATACTACTAATATGCATGTGATGGGTAAGTAGCTCATGGTGCTATACAACTCTCCATTGCTACTTATCTAGAATGAAACCTCTTCGCTGACATATTGGATTAGTGCACAATCTCAATGTTGTCCTGGTAGAGATGGAAGGCATCTAGAAATTTTCAGTGAGATATGGATGAATGTTGTATTGGCCAAAGTAGTTGCATGATCATAAATTTATGCATAAGTGTTTGCCAATATAAATATTCCTTATGAAATGTTTCTAACCATACAATTGCATTTGACTTGTAGGAAAGACCGCATACATAATCGCCTACAAGCAAAGAAGAATGAAGACTTGTTCCGAAGAGCAAGTGATGACATTTCAAAATGAAGAATAATATGACGAGTGCAGTGACATCATTGATGCAGAACCTTCTAGCCACCAAGAAGAAAGGGAAGACTAGTTCAAGAAGAATGATGTTAGGGCGCAGTATCGAGACCTGAAGAGAAGTTCATAGTTCCATCATGTAGTTGATGGAAACATCGTGGGATACAAAGAAATATTCATAGCACGAGGCTTCTCACGAAAAGAAGGCCTAGACTACGAAGAGACATTTGCAGCCAGTAAGAGATTAAACACATACATGATGAGATTGATGAAGATTTTAACCTTTGCTACAAGGTTGAAGATGCAACTCTATACACTAGATGGTCACATAGAATATTAGTAGCATAGGAAGCTACTTGTCACTCTAGTACAGAATGGTTTCAGTGCATAGAGCACAGAAGACAGAAGGAGTATGATGCTCCACTTCTGAGGGAGTGACTACATAATATATTGAGGTTCGACATGGTACGACAGGATGGGAAGGTTACTGATGACTCTAGGCTTTACTGAGAGTAAAGAGGATTCCAACCTTTGCTTCAAGGTTGAAGACAGAAGACCAGTGATGCTCCTGTTATGTGTTGATACACTATTGTTTTAGGCATGGAGGTGTGGCAGAGTACAGATGGAATCTTCCTTGGACAAGGGAAGTATGCAGTAGAGATCCTGAAGAGGTTCGGGATGATGGACTGCAAGGCCATGGCTACACCTATGGCATCAAACCTGAAGCCATTGAGTGATACTACTTCAGAGTTGGTTGATGCTACGATGTATCGTCAGATGATTGGGTCATTGATGTACTTGACGAACATGAGACCAGATATTTGCTTTGCTGTGAACACCTTGAGCCAGTACTTGACAGATCCGAGAAGTGTTCACTTGATTGCTACAAAGCATATTCTGAGGTACCTGAAGGGTACAATTGATTATGGGCTCAAGTATGATGCGAATCAGAAGATTAACCTGGAGGGTTATGTTGATTCAGATTGGGCAGGCAGTGCCATCGACAGGAAGAGTACTTCGAGATGTTGCTTCAGTATGGGATCAGGTGTGATCTCTTGGTTTAGCAGGAAGCAATCCTGTGTGGCACTGAGTACAGCTGAAGTAGAGTATGTCGCATCTTGTTCAGCTAGTTGTGAGGAAGTATGGCTGCGGAAGCTACTGTCTGATATATTTGATCTCCATTTGGATGCTACTTGTATACACTGTGACAACCAGAGTTGTGTGAATTTGTCCGAGAATCCAGTGCTCCATGATAGGTCGAAGCATATTGAGATCAAATATCACTATATCAGGGATATGGTGCAGAGAGGAGCAGTGAAGCTCCTATATGTTGCGACGGAGGAACAGATAGCTGATGTATTGATGAAGCCATTGGCTAGGCTGAAGTTCGAGTACTTCAGAGAGAGACTTGGTGTTATCCAGATCGAGGCTTCCTCCCAGAGACAGTGTTGAGACCCAGAGCCATTTTGACATGGTGAGAGGATTGGTTCCTTCCATGGTCAGATGTAAGGGCTGAGACATTCCGTCATGGTGAGAGGATTGGTTCCTTCCATGACTGATATGAGATTTATAGCCATTCTGACGAGGAGGTCAAATATAAGGGCTAAGCCATTCTGTTGAGGAGGACAGATATAAGGGCTGTGCCATTCTATCGAGTAGGACAGATGTAAGGGAAATTTCCATTCTAGGAATGGAGGCACCTGGTCAGTTACCAGGATCATTCAGTGCAGGACTGTATAGCCATTCTGATATGACAGAGGGATGTGTTCCCACTTGATCAGATGTAAGGGCTGAACCATTCTGTTCATGGCTAAAGGATTTAGTTCCTTCCATGTCAGATGTGAGTGTTGGACATTCCGACGAGCAGGTCGGATTAAGGGCAACTACCATTCTCTAGGAGAGTGGAGGTGCCTGGTCAGTTACCAGGTAGCTCAGTCGAGGAGGACTGGGGGCCATTCTGATATGACTACAGAGATGTGTTCTCGTAGGATCAGATGTGATTGCAAGCCTTTCCATCACTGTGATAGGATGTGTTCTTGTCTGGATGGATGTAAGTGCAGGAAATATTCCACCACTGTGATAGGATTGGGTCTTGTCTGGGTGGGAGTCTTTCATCACTGTGATAGGATGTGTTCTTGTCTGGATGAAAGTGGAGAAATATTCCACCACTGTGATAGGATTGGTTCTTGTCTAGGTGGAAGTCTTTCATCACTGTGATAGGATGTGTTCTTGTCTGGATGAAAGTGGAGAAATCTTCCACCACTGTGATAGGATTGGTTCTTGTATGGGTGGGATTCTTTCATCACTGTGATAGGATGTGTTCTTGTCTGGATGAAAGTGGAGAAATCTTCCACCACTGTGATAGGATTGGTTCTTGTCTGGGTGGGAGTCTTTCATCACTGTGATAGGATGTGTTCTTGTCTGGATGAAAGTGGAGAAATATTCCACCACTGTGATAGGATGTGTTCTTGTCTGGGTGGGAGTCTTCCATCACTGTGATAGGATGTGTTCTTATCTGGATGGATGGGCCTTTCTGACGAGTAGGTCAGATGTAAGTGCTGAGCCATTTCACAAATGGTAGTTGATTGTGCCTACCATGCTGGTGAATGTGAGTACTGGGCCTTTCTGATGTGATTGTAGTTTACTACATGATCAGATGTGAGTTCTGGGCGTGCCTTTCTTATGAGCAGGTCAGATGTAAGTGCTGGGAAAAGACCTACCTGGTGGCTAGGCCTACAACCAGCATGAAAAAGGGCTGGCTCTGTAGAACTTCCTATGACGAGATAGTACACACATGATGATGACCAGAGATGATCCAGATCGAGCTATGATCCAGATCCAGTTATGATGACTCCGAGAGATCCAGATCGAGTGATGATCCAGATCCAGCAGTGGTGATCCAGATCGAGTGATGATCCAGATCCAGTGATGATGACTAGTGATGATCCAGATCTAGTTCAATGACGATCCAGATCAAGAGATGATCCAGATCTAGATGACTTGAAGATGAAGATGACTTGAAGACGAAGATGACTTGAAGATGAGATGATCCAATTGATACAGAGAAGAAGAACAGTGCTGAAAATTGTGTCGAAAGAATACCTTCCTAGTTAAGAGGGAGTGTTGATGTATATGTAACTTCAGAATGTATTCTTCCATGTATCTTATGTATTGTAACCCGATGTTTATTCCGGGATGTTTCTATTATGTATTTGAGTCATGTGGTCATGCCCTGATGTTCCGATCGGGAGGATTAATAATGTAAACAAGTCATATCAAGTCATTAGGTAAGTCCCCACAGTTTCGGGGAACTTGAGTTATTATACACTAATTAAGGTGTAGGCTCGAGTAGTAATTATTAGGTTAAGCCTACATGGTTGAGTGCACTTCAAGTCAACGGAAGAATATAAATAGAGAGTGAGAGTCTCTCTATTTATCACTTGTGAATTACATCACTTGCTCTCTCAAGTGTGGCGCACCTTTGGAGAAGGAAATACTTTGGCTTGACAGAAGACAGAAGGCTGCTGTTGTGTTGGGAGGTCATCTTACTATTTTGGGTTTCACATCTTGTGGTGATACTATCTTAGAGGAAGTTGAGGGGTTTTCTCCATTTATGGTTTCCCCTATCAAAACTCTTTGTGTCTCTTGTCTCATGTGATGTGCTTATGTTATTGCTGTGCTTGTTATTCTCTCAGTGAAAAGATCCTAACATAATGCTAGCTTAAATGTTGAAAAACTAACACTATGTGTCCTTGCTATGTGACATCATTGGCAAGGAACCTTTCACCTATGAAAAGGATGCAGAAAATAAAGAATGGAAGGATTCTATAATTGAGGAGTATCAGTCGATCATGAAGAATGATGTTTGGGAGATAGTTCTGAGACCTAAAAAGAAGTGTGTAATTATTCCAAAGTGGATCTATAATATCACACATACTGCAGATGGAAGCATGGAGAAATACAAGGAAATATTTGTAGCATGATGCTTCTCACATAAAGAAGGCATAGACTACGAAGAGACATTTTCAACTGTGGCGAGGTACACTACCATTAGGACCATACTTGCATTAGCTATAGTTATGAAATGGAAAATACACTAGATAGATGTCAAAATAGCATTATTGAATGGTGTAGTCAAGGATAAGTGTACGTGGAATAAACACTAGGATTTGAGACACATAATAGGCATACTCATGTGCACAAATTAAATAATGACTAGTATGGATTGAAACATGAACCAAGGACATGGTACAATAGGATGGATAGCTTCATGGTGAGCCTTTACTTCAAGGTTGAAGGAGGAATACTAGTGATGCTCTTGCTATATTTCGATGACTATTCCTGATGGGTGAATATGAACTCATTAAATATATAAGGAGGAGACTTTCTATAGAGTTCAAGATGAAAGACCTAGGAGTGATGCACTACTACTTAGGCATGGAGGTGTGGCAGAGTGAGGATGGGATTTTCCTTGGCCAAGGAAAATATACCATAGATATTGTGAAGAGATTCAGAACGTTGGACTACAAGGCAATAACCACCTCTATGAAATCAAAATTGAAGCTTCTGAGTGATGCTTCATCATATTTGGTTGATGCCATGATGTATCGTCAGATGATTGGCTCCTTGATATATATGATGAATACAAAATTTGACATATCCTTTGGTGTGAAAACCTTCATCCAGCTCCTAACGGATGCGAGACATGTTCACTTGATAGCTGCAAATCATGTATTAAGGTACCTAAAAGGTACCATGGATTATGGGCTCAAGTATGATGCGAATCAGAATATTAACCTACAAGGTTGTGTTGATTCAGACTGGGTAGGTAAAGCCACTGATAGGAAGAGAACTTTGGGTTACTTCTTTAGTTTTGGATCTACCATGTTATCTTGGTTTAGAAGAAAGAAATCATGTGCACCTCTAAGTACAATCGAGGCAAAGTATGTTTCCACTTGCTTGGCTAGTTGCAACCCAGTGTGGTTGCGGAAGCTACTGCCTCAATTATTTGATCTCCAGTTAGATGTGAATTGTATCTTTTGTGAAAATTAGAGTTGCGTGAAGCTGTTGTAGAACCTTGTTTTCCATGACAAGTTGAAGCACATAGAGATCAAGTTACACTATATCAAGGATATCATTCATAAAGGAGAAGAAAATCTCCAAGATGTGGCAACAGACGAGCAGATAGCCGATGTGTTGACCAAGCCTCTAGCAAGAGTGAAGTTCGAGTACTTCAAAGAAAGACTTGGTGTGATCCATAACGATACCCCTAGAAAGAGGGAGTGATGAGTTCTAGCATAGCTGGAGAGATAGGTTGTATGAGTGTAAAATCCTTTCTAAGAAAGTAGGTTTCTCAGATGTAATCAGTTCTAATATGTTTCTATGCTAGAAATAGCAAGAGACCAGAAGACATTGATGCATGATATCTCACATGGGAAATGTGATAGGTTGTCCAAGTGGAAAAGACCCTGGTGTATCAGGTTGCTCGGATGTAATCATTCTTGTAGGTTGTCTGAGTGTAAAAATGATTCCTGGAATGATACAAAAGTTACTCAGATGTAATAAGTCATGAGACAGGTTATCCAAATGTAAATATGACCCCTAGCATGGTACATATGTTATTCAAATGTAATAAGTATTTTGGGTTTCCCGAGTGTAAAAATATTCCTCTTGTGGTATGTAAGTTACTCATATGTAATAGATCCTGAAGGTTTTCAGAACAAAAAATATCATGGATACAGGTTGTTTAGATGTAATAAGTCATTGAGGTTGACTTGGAACATAAAATCCATGATGTAGCAGGTTGTTTGGTCATAATTAGTCCTTATATATGTGTGTGTGTGTGTGTGTGTGTGTGTGTGTGTGTGTGTGTGTGTGTTCCCATGTTGGAGATGATAAGTTCATGAAGTATGTGAGGTGCACCTAGGTAGTTCTCCTTTACTGGTAGAATGAAGGTTTACCTTGTAGAGATGTAATGCACCAAGTGTACTCCTAGGCGATTCTTGCATAGTGGATGTTACACTTTGTCTTAATGACATGAAATATCCTAACATACTATTATGGTGATAGAACACAGGTGGTCTGCATCTGGGTTGTGCTATGTGTGATATATGTGTTTTATTTTGTTTTGTGCAGGACAAAAGAGATGATCTGGATGCGACAAGATAAAGGTAGGAGACACAGGTTGTTTCCGTGGAAATGTAAAGAAGGTACTGGACAGTTCTTATTTGATGGATTTCCTGTAGATGTGATGAATACATGGATGAGTACTAGGCCTACACCCAACATGAAAAAGGGATGGATCTATAGAAACTTTTGACGAAAAATAGTACCTTTCAATGATCGATAAGAAGATTATTATGGAAGAAGCTATGATGATGAATCTATGAATCCATGATGATGACTTCACGATGAAGACTTGACCAGATGTATTGATGATTATGGAAGAGACAGAATACCTTCCTATTTAAGAGGACATGTTGATCTATTTGTAAATTTAGAAGATTTTATGATCTATATTATCATTGTATGTTGTTGTACCCCCATCGGAGATGTGTTTACATCCTTTCAAGATTCCATTATTGTGTATAGACCTTGAGATACAAACTTCGTTGTAAGTCAAGGACATATTCCCTAGTGTAACATCATGTAATATGTATTTGGAGTCTCTCTAGGAGAAGTACACCCTGTTAGGGTAATAGGTCGGCCCTATTCATGTAATAGGTCAGTCACTTGATTAGTATAAATAGGGAGGTGCCCTCCCTCATTTATACACACCTTACACTCACTCAAGTTCGCATGAGAGAGAGAGACAAGGAGGATCGATAGATAGTTGTTAAAGAATTCTTATTACTAGGATTGATCATCTTATGACACCATCTTTGTGACTGTACTATTATGAATAAGTTTGCGGGGTTTTCTCCTTTATGGTTTCCCCGGTGAAAATATTTTTTTCTTGTGTATATGTTCTATCTTATGCATATTGATGTACTTTTTATTCTTTCATATAAATATCCTAAACAATATAAAAATATATAAGAAAAAACTAAAAAACTTCTAACTAAATCACTAACTTTTCCATTGGAATCTATCAATACAATTAATTTTCCCCCAAATTTTGCCAAAAATTTCATATCTAACCAATTCAAAATCCTCTCCATCGTAGACCTATTCACACCTTGACCAGGATCCAAAAGATAAAGACCAAAATTAACCAATAGACCAAAATTAATCAAACTTTTCTAGCACCAACAAGCCCCCAACAATCACATGTGGCTCGTCTCAAGCCACTTCAAGTGGAAATTGCTGGTGTGTTCAACTTAGATAAAAAATATTAAATTATTTTTTCACTTCCTTGGCTTATTGTTGAATATCCGCTTTGAATTTGGTGACCCTTTCAATAATTTCATAACTTAGATGTTCTAAAAAATCCACCATAGTCGCATCTAAAACTTGCTTGACCTCGACATGGACTGGATAAATGGTCATAGTCACCTGCTCTACCTCTTCTTGAAGCTCTGTGACACGATCTATTCTTCTTTACTATTGTGTCCAAATTTTGGCTACTTGTTGCTGCAATAATTTAAGCTCAACATCCTTACTCATGTTCTCAATCGATGGTAAGGTTATTAATGAGGTCTGCAGACCAACCAGACTTGTCTCTACTGCATGAAGTCTTTATGTTATATCTTACAACTCCACATCATCCATTAAGGCCTCCCATTCATGGGAAACCTGCTCATATTCCTTAGAACAAAGCGACTCTACCTCCTAAATCTATCGTATATCCTACTTAACCTTATTATTTCTCTCTTCCATTACTTCAAGAGGTGTACCAGGGAGAAGCTAAGCTTCTAAATCTGCAATATTTTGCTGGAATCCACTAGAAAATCCCCCTAATTTGATGACAAAAGCTTCAACAATCATGTCAGGTGTGACCCTGACCTTTAGATCTCCCTGACAGGGAAGAGAAACAACTTGATCTAGTAGTTTCCTATCATGTTTCCACTTATGCATTTTCTTTTCATTATCTTCCAGCTAAATTTTCAATAAGGACACGGTGCTCTTCGACTGCTTTAGCTTATCGTACATCTCATGGTCCCATACCTTGATTTACTCAACTACTCCCTGCTAAATGTTGTGTAGTATGAACATTGGTAGCACCGACATGTCTAACTTGATATAAGAAATATCCTATATATTATTATTCATATCCGTCATGCCTAAATAAAGTTCTTTGGGTACTAGTTGAAACTTATGATTTTGTCCTGATGTTTGTTCTTTAGCTGGATGATCATCATAGGGGAAATATTCTTGCAACTACGTCACCTTATTACTAATTGCGACTCTTACGTATTTCACAACTTTACAAAGAGTTCAAAGTAGGTTGCTGACTCCCCAAAGAGTTCAGTATATTGGGTGTCAATATTTTGAGGTATTTCATTGGCAACCTCAACCATTCTATCCACCAACAGGTTATAATAATAATCAATTATACCAATAGGTTTTGTGTCCCTGACACCCTTTAGCTTCTTCCGTCTCTTTTTCACCATTCTAGTAGATTTTCGTTTAACTCCCAAATCTAAATTTATTGGGGTAGAGCTTGAATCTTTATCACTATCATGGTGAGAGATATGAGGGTTCTCTTCTTCTTGTGGACCCCATGGTTGGGTCCCTAATGTAACCTCCTATCGTGGCTCAGCTTTAGCAGAAAATTGATCTTGTACGATAGGCTACTTATAATCCTTCGGTTAGTCCTGAACTATGGTATCAATTTATTCCTCCAATAACTAGAACAAAGTAGCTAACCATTGGTGTTGTGGATCCCATCTTGGATGAATATAGAGGTGGTGATCCCGTCCAGTAAACTTCATGATATTCCTATATTGCTATATAGTGGTAGCGTCAATGCTTGACTGGGTCCCAATATGATTCCTTAATGCATCAGTGTGCATATAGAATTAAATTTTATTCTCCTGTTGTTGGAAAATCCCACCAACAAAGCTTCATCGATAGGGGTTCCCACTCTGTCGATGCCTTGTAGCACAATCTCCTTGAGCACTGGCCCAGATAGGTTTTTCCCTGCCTAGCAACGTCTACGGAGCAGACGAGGTCTCACCTGAGGCGTTCAAGGGAGAGCTGTCAGAACTGATTTTTCGACAATGGGAGAGGAGGATATGGGGATCCAATGGAGGGAGATCATAACTTATGCGATCATCATACAGTATCAAATTATTGTAGCATCATTCATGGAACATCATAGTGCATCAAACAGTCACAGAAAAATATATTGCATCAACTTAAAACCAACAGATTGCATTGATATGGTAGGAAGAGACTGAATCACATCTATATCATGTCATTCTAATCAAAACAGAGTCACAACATTATAACAGATCTATAACAACAGAAAATAATTGAGCTATACTCATCACATAATATATTAATCTTGCACAAATACACCACATTACATAATCCTTCTCCAAAATCGAAGACTTCTTACATCAGGAAGAAGCCGAGATAAAATCACAGTCAAGACAGAAAAGTATCCATAAAATAGATCGCACCAGATCTTATCCCTTATTATCGCGCATGTGATAACATACAATCTTCACAATTGCTCACACATAACATTTGACTGATACATGACTCCTCAAAATGGATCTATAAATAGGCTTATTCCTTTACATCAAGGGTCCACTAATAACTGACTTCTAACCACTATTGACCTATTGCAACAAAACTTGGTCAAAATATACATAAAATATTCAAAAATGGTTATTTTCCCACTTTTCGTGACAATCTTCCCTTGCACAGTATCGCGTGATCTTGCAAAGATGCTGCGATGCTGCACAACTCACTCACCCCAAACCCCTTGCAAATAGGCCCCCAACACAGTTTTGTGGCTCGCCCTCGTGGCACGTCAAGTTGACAGGGTATGCACTGAACTCTTGTCCTTAAAATCTTCAAATTGCTACATAATTTCATGGACCTACAGCTGGATCTTACTGGTGATACTCTAACAATTAGTCAAAGTTTGTTGGATGGGGTGCTCCTCACTAGCCTTGCTGTCAACCATTTGTCGATTCTCTTGAACGGCCCGGAGCGTGGCGATGGCCTTAACAGCCGACTGGCCACCGAGTTCTTGGAATTCAATGAGCTGCTCGTGGTGCTTTTGCTGGTGTTCTTGTGCCCTGGAAGATCGCTGCTGCATATCCTTCAGTTCTGTGTCTTGGGTGATCTGCACCATCAGCAACATGGCCTTCAATGACATCTTCAAGGTTTTCAACTGACCCTCTGCCTCTTGTACCTGTGCAATCAGCTGATTAAGTTTCTCATCCTGAACAATACTTTGTCAAAATTGAGTGGTTGCCTCCATAATCATTTTAGTTTCTTGCTCCATGGTTCCAAACTGAGTGGAAATATCTTCAATTGAGGTCTTGCGCTCTGCAACCTGCTCTAGTGGTGTTGTGGGTTGTACCTGGGCCTAGAGCAATAAATTATTTTCTTGAAGCTGAACCAAATTTTATCCTAATTGCTTGGCCTTTTCGACTGGGGTGAGCGCTGAGGTGTTGTCAAACATGTTCTGGAAAGCATCAGAAATAGCGTGCTCAACTTTGCTACACCTTGCGTATAGCTATTCCTGTTCAACAATCAGGTGGTATTGCGCATTCTTGAGGTTAGTAATCTCTTTAGAATCATTTCGCTACAACTCGGCCTGTGTCGCCTTTAGCTGATTGATTTCTAGTAACTTCTCTTCTTCCAACTACACACAAACCTAGTGCAGCTCCTCTTCTTCCTTCTACAGCTTTGTAGCAGTATTCTGGGCCTCAACATAGCCCTCAACAAAATACTTTTGTCTTGCCACCAACTTTAGTGCGGCACCATGTTGCAACTCGATCAACGTTGTAGTGGACATTTTGTTCAAATCCAAGGCCACGATCTGGATTGGGCGCAGCTGCTGGTGAACTTCTTCATTGTTGGCGTCAATCGCAGTAGGGGGGGCTTGCATGTTCCTGGCCCAGGCCTCAATGTTGATTGACGAGCTATCCTGCAATAGAGGTCGTGCCGATGGTTGCTTGGAAACAATATAAAAAATGGACTCTAGTCTATTTCTTACTGCACCAAATTATTCATGGTTTGATTCGTGGATCGTCATAGTCATAGCCGTAGAGGAATCCATGATGGCTTTGATAAGCCGTTGTAGCTGGTATTCCATCCCCGATTTGGTACCAATGCCCGCCTCGTACTCCTGACACCATTTGGTGTGAGTGTCCTCCCACATGCGCTGTGCGGCATCTTCAAGATCCATTGAAAACTCATTATCAGAGTCATGGGTGCTCAATTTCGGTGGGGCAGAGTCTTTAGGGGCCTTCGGGGGTAGCTCCTTATCTAGCTCCTCTTGACTCACTGGGACGCGCCAGTATCTTGGCTAGTCTTGCACAATCGCATCCAAATATTCCATGGTGATCTTATAAGGAAATGGTAGCCACTATCGATTAGGGTCCTGCTTAGCCTGAATATGAATGGAGTGGGGTCCAATAGAAAATATAAGGATCCATTGATACTTGGCCACGGTGTAGGGAGAAACTCTCAGAACAACAACGACGACCACCTGCAATGCTTCCCAATAGATCCAAAAATGAATAGCACAGTTTGTTTGGTGACTGGGTTTTTCGATCCACCATAGGTTCTGATAGCGGGCAACACGGAAAACCTTGAATACCTCAACCGCCATTGGTCGGTAGTCCTCCGGTTCCATCCAAGAAACAAGACCGATGATAATCAAAAGCCAACTATAAGAAAAAGGCTACCCAGTCTGAGCAGCAAGCACATCTTTGAGCAATTGATTCAACAGAAATAAAGACTAATTCATTTTTACCCCCTCAGCACATTTTTGGGCATAGGAGACAACACCCGAATTGCATTGGACTGTTTGATTTCGGTGAACAAACTTTTTGGCCAGAATTCTTGCACCAATGCGCACTATCTGCGAGTTGATACTGCACGACCATCCCGTTGCAAACTGAAGCGCTCCTTCAGCTGCTTTGCAAGTCTCTTATCCGTATCTTTTCCTTGAATATATTACGCTGGGTCCTCCCCAGCCTCAAGCAAACTAGTAACGGTTGCAATCAAGTTGACGGTGACAGGGATCAACGTATTCAACCAAAGCGTCCCTCCATGGAAACATGCCAATAGTTGCTCTACACACACATGTGCTTCATTCAACCGGCCAAAATGGGGCATATTGATGAGCCCCAATAACCCAGACTTATCTAATCCATTGGCCCATGGTTTTTGAACTCGCTAAATGGGACCACCAAGCGCCATATGGATAGATTCATATGGCTTGTCCCGAACATCCTTAAGCAAGAGTAGGTCATGATCGTCTAACTTGATCCTAATCAACGTAGGGATGATATCAACTGAGCATGTCATCACTTCTTGCAGCGCTGGCAACTTGGGCGGGTACTTGTGATTCTTCGACATCTACCATGGCTTGGCTCCTGGACATGTAGGAGTGACATATCCCAAGATATCATTCACCGAGACACCTCAAGGTGCCATGGACTCAACAGCTTCTGAGCTCGATGGCCCAGTTTGTGCAGTGCCTTTGCCGCGCACCTTCCCAGATGTGTGAGTTTGCATCTTCTCTAGCAGCATAGGACTGGGTCTCTGTGTCTACCGCTTCCGCTTCAGAATGGATGATGAACCCACTGGCATACTCATGACTTCCTATTCCATAGCCGTGGGTCGAACGGGGGACTCATACTCAATCGAAATTTCAATAGCATCAAGGCCACTCAGCATCCCTTACCCCTCAAATCCTGACAAGACGCTCAACAGCTTGAACTATACTACACTCAACACTCTACTCAATACTTGCACAAAATTCACCTTCTATCTCTGCTCTTTGCAACTGAATAATGCCATCCAATGCATCCCGCGCGGTGTTTTATAGCCACTTCCAATTCCAAATCCATCATTACCAAATCTACCTTCATCATTATTGCCAAATCGGGTATTAATGACACCAAATCCATCGACGATCTTATGCTTCTAATGGTAGGATCACCCATTAATGCGGGTCGCTTCAACAAACGCCGCCAACCAACTGTTTTAAGTACCTGCATTTATTACTCGATTTGACCACGCCACATCTTGACAACTGTCGCAAAGGGTCAACCGAATACCGCTAACAATTGTACTATTGCGTAGCCTCTCCCATAGGGCTCGCCTTGTGCTACTAAACTAAAATCCTCATTTTTTTTTCAATTCCTCAATACTTTAGGTGGTGCGCATTGCTGGCCCCATTATATAGGGCTTCAAGTGACTCCCATTGATGAGTTTTAGCAACATTGCGCCATCTAACTATTGTAACTAAACTGCACCACCAAATTTAATGGACTGAACAATATAGGGACCTAACTAATGCATTTGTAACTTACCTGGATGCTTGATAAACTTACTGTCATATAACAACACCAAATCTCCTGTCGTAAACTGTTTATGCTTAATATGGCGATCATGCCATGCTTTCTGTCGATCCTTCGCAACCTATTGGTGGAAGCCTGCGATGAAACAATCTTCTTCAAGCTGAATCAATTGCACAGAATGTTCCTCTAATGCCGCTGCATCATCCATACCTGTCACTATGGTAATGCACAAGCTAGGAAGAATATACTCCATAGGCATGACTGCCTCTTGCCCATAAACCAACATAAATGGTGTCTGACCTGTTATCCATTTGCAAGTAGTGCGATAGGCCCATAGAACTGTAGGAAATTTTTAAATCCCATTCATCATGGTTAACATTACATACCTTGGTCACCGTTGTGTCCAAAATTTTGTTGAATGCCTAAACAGTACCACTTACCTATGGATTAGATGCCGTACTCTTCTTATGTTGTATTTGGAGCTCTGTAGTTAGCGCTTTTACCATCTGGTTGACAAAGTGACTTCCCTAGTCACTCATCAAGATTCTAGAACACCCAAATCACATCATAATGTTCTCAAAAATAAATCAATGAATGGTACAGCCTCCACCCACCGAGATAGGTAGTTAGTTGTAGTGATGATATAGTGGGTGCCAATGTGCTTACCTGGCAGATTGATAGAACCCACAAAGTCGACAACCCATTTATCAAATGGTTGTAGAGTCACCTGTGCCACCAACGACATCTCATCCCTCCATGATGGTTTACCAACATGTTGGTAGACATAACAACTCCTTTCATAGTTTTTGTCATCATTATGTAACATGGGCCACCATATCCCAACACACAATACTTTTTGTGCAGTAGTGCGGTCCCCATAGTGACCTAACACGATGCCTGCATGTGCTTCTTCTAGAATGGAACCCTGCTCATGCGGTAAGATGCACCATCGCAATATTTTATCTGGTCCAAGTTTATATAACTATCTAGCAATTAGTTGAAAATCATGTTAGAATAATCAACCCATATTTAGCTACCTTAGACATTAATTAATCCATTTTTGTCTTATTTGCCTAGTTTCCTATATTCCGCTCTATGCAAGTTGTCTTCCACATGTCCTAGAAGTCAAACTTGATAAAACTGAGTCATGGAGAACTTGGGAAACCTCCTAGAAACCATATTTAGCATGTCTTCTTTATTCCAAATCCTCCAAAGTGCATATCTTCTTTTTCTGCTAAGTTGCATGTTTTATTGATAAATAAGGCAAAAGGGAAACTAAGACTAGGTGTAGTTGACTTGTTTTTTCCCTCATCATCCTCCACACTTTTCTCCTAATAAAATCATGTATGAGTTGTCTTTCCATCCCTTATTATCTTTCCTACTTGACTTTTCCAATTCGTGAGCCTCTAAGTGGATTTGGAAACTGCTTTATGCACCTATGGGGGATTTGAGTAGATTTAGTAAGCCTACTTTTTGACTATTTTGAATGGAATCCTTATGCATTTGAATCTCTCATGTAATTATATATTGCAGTAGCCTATTAATTCACAAGGTCAGCTATTGTACACTTATTCAATACATATTAGTGTTATGCTCCAATTTCAGTCTCCTTTGTTTGTAATTTTGCATGGTTGATTAGCAATTTTGTGAGTGCAATTGTTCTATCACTTGGGCTCAATTTCCACAAATCAGAGGATTTTATGACCAGCTGCTTCTTTTGGCTAATTGACATGTCAGTTGGGGTGACACCAGTAGACAAAAAATGAACAATTGGTGCATAGTGATCATATGCGACTTCAATTCGAAACAATTGTGCATCTGGCAAGCCATCATCAATATTGGTTGGTTCTTCACCATTCTCAACACATGACAGATGATTTGGACCAACATTCAACCATCCTAGCTTTACCACTATTTCAAAATCAAACACTTGGAACAAAAGCAACCACCTACAGATTCCCCCCCCCAACACAGGCTTATTGACTAGGAATTACAAAGCAGAATGATCAGTGAACATCTTGAAATGTCCTCCCAACAAGTAGTTCCTAAAATTTTGTAGAGCATAAACCATCGCTAGGCCTTCCCTTTCAGTCATGGTATAATTTCGTTCGGCAAATAATAACTTTCTACTCACATATGCTATTGGATGATCTAAGTCACCTTCACTTGGATGTGCGAGAACAACCCCTAGTGCAGTAGAAGAGGCATCAACATGCACATGGAATTATTTATTCCAATCAGGAAAAAATAGAATTGGTGCAAAGGCCATCTTGGCCTTTAGAGTGTCAAAGCTTCCTTGAAATTCCAGAGTCCATTCAAACGCAACATCTTTCTTTAACAACTTTTCCATGGGAGTGGTAATTATAGGGTATGCCCTGATAAACTTGCGATAGTAGCCTATATGTCCCAGTGTTGCTCGAATCATATTTACATTCGTTGGTAGTGGTAAACTGAGGATCAGTGCAATCTTCGCCGGATCTACCAATAGACCTTCTTTGCATCCAATGTGCCCAAGTAGTATGCCAAAGGGTGCACAGAAAATACATTTTTTTGAATTCAATGCAATCTGATGTTGTCTACACCATTCCAGCATCAATCATAGATTGTTTAGATGGTCTTTAACCAAGCCATAGACGGTCGAGTCATCCATATATACTTGCAGGAATTTTTGAATAAAATATTTAAATACATCGACGACTACACAGTAGAATACAAAAGGTGCATTCTTCAGCCCAAATGGCATGATGGTATATTGGAAACAGCCCCACATGGTGATGAATGTAGTCTTATGGTGATCCCCCTTCGCAATCCGGATATGGTGGTATCCCAAAAAGCCATATGTGAAGGAATATACCTCCTAACCACCTACACCTTCCAGGACTTCATCTGTAAAAGGGGTCGAGAATGGATTGTGTACACATACATCATTCAAATTTCTCAGATCAGCACAAATGAGGATCTCACTGGTCTTATTATCTTGGACCACCATCAGGCTTATCCACTCTGATTCTTCTATAGGTTCAATGATCCCAACATTGAGCATCCTATCGATCTCAGCTTTCACACGATCCTTGTATCAGGAGTTTAGTCTATACGGCCTCTGGCTGACTGGTTTTGCATCTGGCTTGAGTGGAATCTTCATTTCCCCCAAGTCACCGAGTATCTCCTTCATCTCTAAAAATTATGTTGGGAAAAGGTCCTAGAATTCATGCAGTAGATCTGTGACTTTGGCCATCGTCTCTTCGCCCCAATAGTCTCCTACATTGGAAAATTTAGAATTCTCTGGCATCCCAATGTCAACTTTTCGAATCCTCAGTGGCTAGTTCATCAAGTTCGTTGGCATGTTGGCAGCTGCGACACCACAAATTCCTTTGGATTCTGGAATATTAACATTCCACAGCTCGTCATCGTCTTCGAGTTTCCCAAACAAGTTGTAGCATGTCATCATGGATTGGATTGAGCAATTTGCATGAGGATCAACGACGTATGCAACAGGGATGAATTTTAGTACTACGTTGCGGATAATGTGTAAAGCATTGCATACCTTGGGGTTGGAATCCTGGAAGATAAACGTTTGCACAAAGAAAACTAACAACTCCTCCCAAGTGGTAATGGTTCTGCACAATTCTGCTGCCACATACCAGGATCTTGGCATCTCTTCTAGAGTATGAACAAAAGCGTGAACCCACTCATCTCTGGGCTACAATGTCCATAACATCTGACACTCATTTAAATGACTGGCGGGGTCATCTCGTCCATCATATGTCCCAGCATGATAGACCTCTACATCACCAAAATGGACCATCATCAATTTGCGGCACTGCTCCCAGTCATGGATTGTTTGTTTGTGTGTCGCCCACCATCAAGCTAGAGTAGCCTTCAGTGCTACACCAAGAGCCAATATCCTTTACGGTTCAAACACCTTATATTCAAATTCTTGAAAGAACTCAGATAGTCCCAGGCGTCCTTCATAAATGGGCAACTTGATGGTCTCATTCGCAACATGTTAGAGAGACTGTGTAATCAACCTGCGCTTTCTGAATGATACCTCATGCAACCGATTCTACCAATTTTCTAGAGCATTGTCAGAGTTGGAGGATGCATAACTTGCGTTGTGCCATCCAAGTTTGCCATTGACAGTAGGTTGGATATAGTCCTCTGATATTTTATAAGCATGATCCCAACTTCTCTCGACTTCCTCCTTTATTGGTTCGATATATCGCTGTCCTTCCTGAGGGTCCATGGGAGAAATGAACCTAACATCCTAGTTTTCAAATGTCATAACACATTTTTTGAAGTTGATAACTGCCATGCTATCATTATCCCATCCTCTTCGTAGCAGCATAGGATAGGAACCACCATCTCCTACAACTTCTATCATGTCAAAGTCAGTACATGTTTTCATACCTTCAATGTCGACAACCAAGTTTGAAACACAACCAATGGGTTGAACCTTCACCTGGTTGGCTAAACACAGCTATACCAGTTACCATCCCAATGTTGGATTTCCCATCAATAGCCAGGTTTGTTTTGTCAGGATGTTTACATATGATCCAAGGTCCAAAATGACTGAGTCAACCTCATAATCCCCAATCTGGACATTCATCCTCATCTCCTTGCTGGTATTCCTTTTTTGTAAGGAATTCATAGTGGAATCCTTCACTATCTTATCTGGGAGGTGAAATAATGCCTCAAGCTCGACAAGGGCATGGGAGTCCCTCGCCAACGATAGACAAATCTCAAAGAACTTGTGCAAGGTGCCACACTGTTGCGATGGTCCTACCTCTGTAGATGGATCGAAAGCAAATGGCATATCAACAATTGGTAACTTACCCGGATTTCTCCCAATTTTGTTCTTTACATCAAAGAAGGTATCTTTCACTGTCACAATATCAAATGCAACCTTCTTCTTACCAGCGAGCTGAACTTGTAGTCATGGTCCATCATCTCCAGTTTTTGTACTAGCGTGAGTGACAATCCCAACATCGACATCCTTCATCCGTGGTTTGGCCTGAATAGCGGCAACTGTCGATCCCTGGTTCAAAGGCAGGTTCTGATTCAATGATTGCTTCATCGGTTGGTTCTGTGCCTAAGGAGGGTTCTGAGTCTGAGTCTGGGGTGGAACCTAGTTCTACATTATCGGCTGGTTATGTACTTGGAATGCAAGCTGATTCTGATTCTGCACATTCTGTAACTGAGGAATTTGTCTTGTTTTCCATTTTGAAATCAACTGAGGGTAACTTTCAACATTATGATTTATAGTTGCACAATATGTGCACTGCGCATGAGGGAACTCCCTCTGGTAATGCCCAAATACCCCACAAGTGTAGCACTGGATGGATTCATGACCTCGTCCTCCTCCACAACCAAATCCTCCTCCTCGACCTCTGAACCCCCCTTGGAATCCTCCTCAGAATCCTCCATGCTAAAACTGTGGTTGGTCCATTTGTTGTTGCGGTGGGTTAGGTTACTACTAGACATATTGCACGGCTTGAACATATTGCGGCTGATTATACTGTGGTCATGGTGCCTAGTTATACTGTGGCTGTACCACCATCTGTGGCTATGGTGCAAACTACGGCTGCACCATAAACTGTTGCTGTGGTTACATAGGCGGTGGTGTATATGGTACCTATGCTGTTGGTTGTACTACTTGCGGCTGTGATAGCACTGTCCAGGAGTCCTCTCCTTTCACAAATTATGAATCATACGTCCTTTCCTGGAGCAAATCATAAGTGTGGCAGTTTTTTTCGTCATGTCCAACTAACTGACAAAATGTATAGTACAAACTTTCTGCCTTAGTATCCATCTTTTGCATATAATCATAGTTCTCATGTTGATGCCCATAGACCTAGCAGATGCAACACCATGGTGAGACAACACCACATAACGGGTTAGGGGCTCCTGACAGCAAATAGTTCTGAAATGTCAGATAGGTATCCTTGGTAAGTCTGCTTGCATGGAAATGGGTGCACTAAATATCATCACATTCTTCCTTAGCATTTTTGATGTCTTGCAATTGTTGGGGCGCATACCCCATAGGGGGTAACTCCGCGGTTAATTTATAAGCGGAGCTTTGGGTCAAAATAGTCTTAGGGGTGTCAGGGTAAGTCAAAACCCTCTCTTTTTGTAATAAGCCCACGGTTTAAATCCAGGGTTTAGGGTTTTGTGGGTGCCCATGGTTTAAGACCATGGTTTTTGTAATGCTGCGCAGTATAAATAAGCGCTTATGGAAAATGGATAGGTTAGGCTTTTTGATGTAAGAAAGATAAGGTGAAGTAAGATTGGTTTTTGGCAAGGAAAGGACAAGTCCCAGCTGTGTGCGTGGATGACCTCTGCAGCTGTGTGCGCAGAGGGTTTTTGTAAGAAAGTAAGAAAGGTCTGCAGTTGTGTGCGCAGAAGCCTACTGCTGTGTGCGCGGCTGTCAAAAGCTGAAGGAATCTGCAGCTGAGTGCGCAGATAAACTGTGGTTTTGAGGAAAGAGGAATAAAACGTAGTTTGTGGACGTAGCCCCTACACTGGGGGTGAACCACGTTATATTTGGTGTTGTGGTTTTGTTGTGTTATTCCTGTTTCTGTCATTTTCATGCATTAAACTGAATATATCTGATAATATAAGATCTCTGTTAATACTAAGCTTCGCTGTGAATTCCCGGTAGTGGGTTATGCAAGTTTGGTTTATTTAT
>LPNX011002798.1:108443-191169 GCA_001517045.1 Pseudotsuga menziesii | reverse complement strand
AAAAAGTCTAGAACTGAAATTCGCACCAAACGCAACCAAGACCGACCGCAGCAAACAGGGCAAACACCAGCAGCTCCTCCCATGGAGCCCTCTGGTTCCACCTATGCCACGGCCAGGGGAAGTGAGAATATTCCGCCGCCACGACCACCATACTTACCACCTGTTCGCCCAGGCACCACGCTACCCCGGCGGACGAAGCAGTTTACATTAGCCACACCTTCATTACCATCAGGAGTGCAGCTGATTGGCAGTATGACAGGGAAGATTGATCGGCTTAAGTATAGCGATCATGACACCATTGACTATAGCAAGTTCCCACAGTTTGACCCAGCCGAATACTTGCACCGTGTCAGGTACCCCGACCATGAGGTCACGCTACTAGAAGTGCAACCATGGGCTGCAGGTTTGGACAGAGCTGGCCTACTCAAGCTATTCAACATTCCCCATTTCGGATGCGGTATACATGTGACTGTAGTGGCCAAGCAGTTACTAGCTTTGGTACATGACGGCTATCTATGGATAGGAGACCAACAAGTTCCTATCGATGCCGCCCTTATCCACAGGATCACAGGATTACCTATGGCGGGACCAGATCCGGGAACCGAGTTTCCGTCCAAACATGAAGACACAAAGCTCGCGCAAACCATGAAGGAGCGGTTTGGCTTGACAAAAGGGAAATGAGGGTATCATACTTCCGCCATTCAGGCACAGCCCATTAGGTTTGCAGCTGAACTCTTAGCCTGCAAACTTATCTGGAAATGCAGGCCAACTGAAGTTCCTGCCCCGGTTATCAGGATTGCTATGAACTGCGCCGAGGGGTATACTTATAACTGGGCTGCCTATCTGGCGAAGGAATTTTTGGAGGATGCTCGCGATGCGCAAGAAAAAGGTAGACCTTTTCATTATTCATGGCTTATAATCCTTATTGCGTTAGTTGGATGGAAGGAACCCACTGAAGCTCAGTTCGTCGAAGTAAACCCTGGCACACCGGGGGCAACAAGGTACGCCTCCCTTTGGGTATCCACAGACAAGGACACTCAACAGTTGACGAACACTGTGTTCATATTCTATGCTATGAGCCTTCACTATGAGATATTGCGAACACCTCGCCTTACCAATGAGGTGTTCTCTCAGTACGAGGGGATTGCGCACTTTAGCGCCGACATGCATCATGTTTTCCTTCAAGCTCGTGCAGACCCTCAACGGCAATGTTTCAAATTACCATATGTAGTCAATGAACTAGATATCCAGCGGATCGTTCAGCAATGGCCGGCTGAATGGCTGAAAGATTTAGGAAAAAACCTTCTATTTCAGTTCCTCCAGCTATCAATATTGGCGCAGGTACTAGTCAGTCGCAGCAGCAAAGCCCGTTGGAAGATAGCGAAGACCCAAGTGCTTCCCAGATAAATGATAATGATCAGGATGGTGATAGTGAACAGGATGAGACGGATGAACAGGATGAGGAGTCGGTCAAGACCATACCAGATCCTACCCCACCGGCGAAGCGCAAGTCGCCCGAAGTAGCCGAGGTAACCAAGCCCCAGTCTCGCAAAAAGGTAAAGGCATCCAAGGATAAAGATATCGAGGAGGAAGCCTCTGTCACAATGAGTACACTAGAGCATGCTCTTGAACAATCTACGTTGGTGCTTACTAAAAAATGGTCCGAATTCGCGGAGCTACATCTTGCCAGCCTCGCAAGTCTCACAACCAGGGTATCAGAGTTAAAAGAGCTAATTGCAAACCCAGCACCCAGCACTGCGGCAAGCAGCACTATGGCACCCCCACAGCAGGACGGTACACAATGGCCACTTAGGGACCCCCAGGGACAGGTTTCCAGTGCAACTATGATGCAGCCTGCCATCGATCCTCGACCCCCGACAAATATAAGTGCAGAGAGTGATTATACAAAGATACCTATGTCAGAGTTGCACCTCCGACAGCTCGCGATTACAAAGGAGATCCATACCCGAGCTCAAGAGTCACAGGTCCAACTGGAGGAATCCATCAAGCAGAACAAAACTTCCGCTGCGCGCCTGCAAGAGATCGAGCAACAGAAGAAAGAGGCCGAGCAGACAACAACTACACTACTACAAGCGTTGGATGAGGCATGTCGGAGTCTGTCTGGCTCCAACATACAGGAAACAGAGGAACCAAAGCAGAAGATTGCTAAGATGAAAAACTATGCCCAACAGTCCCACAGTGAATTGGAACAGATGAAGATAGAATATCAGCAACAGATTGCAGAACTACAACTACGTATTCCTCCCGAGACTCCCCCAGAGGTTCGAGAACAGCGCCAGCAGGATATCAAGGCTTCAGCAACAAAAATATCAGACAACATGGTTAGTGTCGCAAAACTACTGGAAGACAGCATAGAAGCTTGGGCAAATTTACAGGATCATCTCGATGTAGGGAAAATTCAGGAAACCATCAAGATGCGCCAGGACGAGCTCGATGCAGTCCGACTGGAGATCAAGACGCTGCCACCTATGCAGAAGATGGCTAGAGTAAAACGCAGCAAGGAAATTCAGCAGGAGATCGAGTCCTGCAGGACGAAGGTGACAATGTTGGAAAGTGCGCTACAGCCCCTGGTAGATGAAGCCTTAGAGTTGACCAATGCTGCGGAAAGCCAGCTCAAAATTTTGAAGACATATGACAATTTTGCACAAGAAAAGGCTGATACAGACTCTTCTTCAGTATTACAGGAGATGGTGGAAAAGGAGCAAGCCACTGATGAAATACTGCATAATCTCACCAGTCGTTTCCAGACCCTCGCGCAGAAGATTCGGCCACCAAAGAAGACGCCGAGTGTCCCGGGACGGGCCACTAGTGAGTCTTAGGGGCCTGTTGGGGCGCATACCCCATAGGGGGTAACTCCGCGGTTAATTTATAAGCGGAGCTTTGGGTCAAAATAGTCTTAGGGGTGTCAGGGTAAGTCAAAACACTCTCTTTTTGTAATAAGCCCATGGTTTAAATCCAGGGTTTAGGGTTTTGTGGGTGCCCATGGTTTAAGACCATGGTTTTTGTAATGCTGCGCAGTATAAATAAGTGCTTATGGAAAATGGATAGGTTAGGATTTTTGATGTAAGAAAGATAAGGTGAAGTAAGATTGGTTTTTGGTAAGGAAAGGACAAGTCCCAGCTATGTGCGTGGACGACCTCTGCAGCTGTGTGCGCAGAGGGTTTTTGTAAGAAAGTAAGGAAGGTCTGCAGCTGTGTGTGCAGAAGCCTGCTGCTGTGTGCGCGGCTATCAAAAGCTGAAGGAATCTGCAGCTGAGTGCGCAGATAAACTGTGGTTTTGAGGAAAGAGGAATAAAACGCAATTTGTGGACGTAGCTCCTACACTGGGGGTGAACCACGTTATATTTGGTGTTGTGGTTTTGTTGTGTTATTCCTGTTTCTGTCATTTTCATGCATTAAACTGAATATATCTGATAATATAAGATCTCTGTTAATACTAAGCTTCGCTGTGAATTCCCGGTAGTGGGTTATGCAAGTTTGGTTTATTTATTATGCTGTGAAGTATATGTGAATGAATGATAAGTTAACAAGAATTTGATTAGTAATTATTTAGAAAGGCTAAGGTACAGTAATACCCCTCTCTGCATGCAGAAACCTGATTCTGCGGCCCCCCATTGCTGTTTCGGGTGAGACTGCAACCTGCGCGCAGGTTGTTGCCGAAAGGGCCAACACAGTGGGTCTTTTGTTGGTGCGACGTATAAAGCGTTAACCCGGGTCTGCCCATGTGCCCAACAGCAATTATGGTGTTAAATTGGCAAACTATGCCTGAATTTGATTCATTCCAACGACGATTTCCCCTACTGGAAATGCCTCCAATTTCATCGCGGTCTCTAGAGCCTCGCTCTACGTCGCAATATTTTGCTACATTAATGGTTTTCAGATATGTAGGACAAGCGTCACGATAAACCATTCTTTATGTTGAACATCGCTCATCTAAAAAATGACCCGAGCCATCAATGTCTTAAATCACTGATAAAAATCCCAAATCATTTCATTGGGGAGTTATTTGATCTCTTTCAATTTAGTAATGTACTGAGTTTTAGACTTTGGCTTCTTAAATTACTCAAATAGTCCTATTCTGATCTCATCCAATTTTTTTGCAGTACCTCTCTGAGGTACCCGTGTGAATCTCATAAACCATTCCAATGCATGGCCCCTCAAAGTAGTGGCTAGCTGAATTTTCTTGACATCATCATTGATAGTTTTTCAAGCAATCCAGATCACTTCACGTAAGAACCAATACTACTATGGATCGTCGGTACCATTTTCATTGAATATTGGCAACTTCATTTCATCTCCCGCCATTCTGGACCTTCTTCCTCCTGCTGGTGCTCTATTACTAGACTGTTGATGACACGTCAGGTAAGTCGACATAGAATGTGAGTTCCTTCCTTATGGTGGAGTAGTGCATGGAGGAGTAGACACGTTACTACTGGGGTTCGATCATGTCATTCTTCCAAGTGTATCCTGGGCCTGTATGTCCTCATCGTCACAAAAAGGTCACTTCGTCCCATGTGGTTGTTCTTCACGGTATCGCACTTCGACTTCAGCAGGACCTTCTCCCGTCCTCCACCTCTTTTCTTGAAACCTTTCTCCTCCCCTTGTACCACCACTTGTTTGTTCGATGACCTTTACATTCTCACCAGAACTCATGACAATCTACCCTTTATTTCCTCATGCATTTCCCCCTTTTTTTGCGGTGCCTACATCCCCCACATACTAGAGTTCCAATACTCTTGGTCCATTTTTAGGATACCCTTTTCACAAACTAGTTTCTTAATCTATAGTTATAGAGACAATAAGAATCTTCCATGAGGTCCAGTGAAAAACTCCCTTTCCGCCTCACTGAAATATTTATTAGTATCAACAACAAAGTCAATGATGTATCCTTCTAAGATACTATCCAACCATACCTCGACTGCCAACGATGCCTTGTTGCTGGTTTCTTGTAGCACCTGGATTTATTCTGGGGTCTAGGATGTTGACTCTCCTCCTTGAAATTTTGTCTTTTGCTTAGTGAACATTTCCAACCATTCATGCAAGAGCACAGGGAATTCACAAAAGAACCATTCATGCAAGAGCACAGGGAATTCACAAAAGAACCATTCATGAGGACCATCGTGGATATATCTATCCAACCAATGGCCTATCGACAAATTATGATTCTGGTTTTCAGCTTCAGCAAACTCCCGCAAATTCAGGTCAAACCATCCGTCGACCTCGGATCGAGCTGGATTCCAGAACATATCCCCCTCCTATTTGCAACTCAGTCTTGACAATGGAACCATTTGTTGGCGAATCCCACCAACAAAGATTCGTTGATAGGGGTTCCCACTCTGTTGACGCCCTATAGCACAATCTCCCTGAGCACCGTCCTAGATAGGTTTTACCCTACCCAGCAATGTCTATGAAGCAGATAAGGTCTCACTTGAGGCATTCAAGGGAGAGCTGATATAACAAAGTTTCTGATAGTGGGAGGGGAGGATATGGGGATTTGACAGAGGGAGATCATAACTTATGCGATCATCATATAGTATCAAATTATTGCAGCATCATTCATGGAACATCATAGTGCATCAAACAATCATAGAAACATATATTGCATCAACTTAAAACCAACAGATCGCCTTGATATGGAAGGAAAAGACTGAATCACATCTATATCATGTGATTCTAATCAAGATAGAGTCACAACATTATAACATATCTATAGCAATAGACAATAATTGAGGCATACTCATTGCATCATATATTAATCTTGCGCAAATATGCCACATTACATAATCCTTCTCCAAAACCAGAGACTTCCTACATTAGGAAGAAGCCCAGATAAAATCACAGTCAAGACAGAAAAGTCTCCATAAAATAGATTGCAGCAGATCTTATCCCTTACTATCACACATGCAATCACATACAATTGTTCACAATTGCTTACACATAACATCCGACTGATACATGACTCCTCAAAATGGATCTATAAATAGGCTTATCCCTTTACATCAAGGGTCCACTAATAACTGACTTCTAACCGCTACTGACCTATTGCAACAAAACTTGGTCAAAATATACATAAAATATTCACAAATGGTTATTTTCCCACTTATCGCACCAATCTTCCCTTGCACGGTACCACATGAGCTTGCGCATCTTCCCCGACGCTATGCAACTCACTCGCCCCAAACCCCTTTCCAACACCTGTTTTCTTCGATATTATCATTGAACCACAGATTTTGATAACGGTCCCTGTAACACAAGACATTTACTTCCATCCCTTGGTAATTATATGGTCATGCCCATGCAATAAAGTAAATTAAGATAAGTAAATAGGAATAAGTAAAAGGTGCACCTCTCTCCTATGCATTGATAGCATTAGTCAGCAACTCATTGAGAAGAAACATCACCCAATTCATTTGAATTCCCACAACACATTTTTTGTTGCGGCGATGGTACTAGTAGTGCATTGGTTCAACCGAATCTTCTATATTAACTTTCTCGACAATAATTTAGATGCAAATATTACGCCTTGATCATTAATAGAGGCTATAAAAAATTCCTTCTTATCTCGTGTGAGATTATACTTCTCCTTCATATGAGCAACAAGGATTTTTTCCTTCTCATTGCCAATGTTATAGAGTGATTTTCCACACCTGATACATGATTCTTTGATGGGCTATCCATGTCCCTATGCAGACTCATTTTACCCCTTTTTTCTCAATATGACCCTGATGCTCTAGTGGAACTCCTTAAAAGATATTTTTATATGTATATGCAGCTTGCACCACTGTCACTCGCATAAATTGGGAAATGTGATAAAAAAAATATTTGGATTTCCCCCCCACCAAATAATGAAGGGCTTGTCCCTTGGCCTTCCATATGCTGGGAAATGCTCCACTTCGACCCTTCGCTTCCTATTTAAGGGCTATATATTGAGATACTATGAAGCATTATAGGAGGATAACTTTGGAGAGAAAATATACTATAGTGTACTTGTGCCTAATTCTTATGTACTTGAGTCTGCATCCCTTTGTCCTTGAAGCAGCCATTAGTGCTATTTCCCAAGATTTCCTTAATATTTGTGAGCTTTCCTTTGTATGGAGGATTGAAGTGGTGGAGGCCCAGGTGAAGGGACTCAGTTTCTCGATTTTGACAAGGTGCCGATGGAGTTTGTCATATTTATCTCTATGTATATTAATAGAAATATCCATTTCTCATTCATTGCATGTGTAATTATAAATATTTTATCCATGGATGTAATTTGTTTGGTTATGTATTGGAATATAACATGCTATATTGGATTCTAACTCTTTACATATATCATGCTTGTATATCTTGTTGTTGTTGAGGGAAATGTGTAGGTACAATTTTGATTGAAATCTCAATGGGGATCGAATTCTAACGTCCGAAATAAGGTACGCCCCTTTGCCCCTTAGTGTTAGTTTTTCTTGTATATTTAGCATGCTTGGAAATGGGTTTATTTTTAGTCTCATCCTGTCTGTTGTTGTCCAATACCCCAATCCATAGGATATCTTCTCCGTAACAGAATTGGCAACTCTGTTGGGGATTTCCTTTTTGTTGGGGTTTGAGTGCATGAATGGCTTGATTTTCTCTATGCTTCTTTGTGTTTCTGTCTCGCGTTAAGTGGTTGGTTGAGTTATTGGCAGTCCCTTGAAGTAATTTGGGTCTTCGCTGATTTTTTACCACCTCTTCCTTTGTATACACGGGTCATAAAACTTAGAGTTGCGTATATATGCAGGATGCAATACATATAATCATGTACATATGCTATTTTTCCTTGAATAGTTGCATACATCTCTCCTCATGGTTGAGATTTGGATAGGTGGAGGTTCTAGGTGGTTTGTGAATATTGTTGAGTCTTCCTAGGTCCCTGTGTTTCTTGTTGACTGGATCTCTTGTGACCAGAGACATATTTTTCATTGAGTTTCTTTGGAATTTATTCTTTTCGTTTGTCTCCTTTTTGTTTTATTATTAGTGCATAGGCCTTCTTGGTCTCAGTGTCTTGCTTGGTTTGTTTTCTGCTTCCTACGAGGTCTGGGAATTTGTAGGGTCTTTTGCGTTTTCATTTCATCTATAGTGAAAATAAATAATAAAAAAATTTGTCGTTGTGTGTTTATTGCATTGTGCATATGCATTGATTTGGTACTTGCATTAGGTTTGCTTAAATGGAATTAGTGATCAGAATTTCATATAGGAATGATTGCATGGGAATTTGAAAGGAAAAGTTTCATTGCATGTAGTGGCATACCTCCTTTTTATGATTAAAAAAAAGTTGCACTTGGAATTGTTTTTTAGGTGTACATATTTACTTGATTGCTAAGTCATAACATCACTAGTTGCATGTTCATTACCCTTGATTAATCACAAACATTAAAATTAATTCTTAAATTAAAATTGATTACACATTTTTATTTGTTGGAGGTTCATCAACAAGATTAGGATTGTAGAGTCTTGGAATAGGGTGCCATGAGTAAATATTTACAAGACTATCAAACAAAAAATTTAGGTGTTTGTCTAGGTGAGAAGTGAAATCATTGGTATAATTAGTGTTCTTAGGAGTCTCCTCTTACACATGAATTAAGAATGAGTCAATGTGCATATTTGTGGTGGGAATATCCCCTTTCCACTTTTTGTTGATCACTAGAGATATTTCCAGGATATTATATGTATCTAGGGGCTATTGAGGTACCTTCACCTCTTTCAAGCTTCGGGATTTGTTACCCTGTCCATACAGTAGATCCCTCATGCAACTGTTCTCTTGAGCATTGGTTATATTGGGGTGACCTTAGTTTCCTTACCTAGGTATCGCACGGGGTACTTGTAGAGGTTATTCTGTGAGTGTTCTAGCCAAGAAGGGGTTGGACAACACAATCTCTATGTACATTGAAGTTGAGGGACACTATAATTGCATCGAGAGGCACTCTCCAACCCAGTATGGGGGAGATGTTGTCACGTTTGTACATGATGATTTAATAAAATAATAATAAATTTTATACCCAACATGTCGTCCTACACAAAATTAAAATTATAAGTCATGTCGTTTCCATTCTAAATCTCTTATCCTTTGTATAAATAAAATAAATGATATTGATATGAAATAAATAAATAATAATATTGATATGAAATAAATAAATAAATAAATAAGGAAATAAATACAAATTTATTGCCTTACTTTCCCAACTACTAGTGCAAATGTTTTTCTATTTTAAACAAAGTTTAATCGATGGTGGTTTGCGAGAAACCATGGGATGCCTTGGGTGTTGAAAATATATAAATATTTGATCATACCATTAGTTTAATTGACGGTGTCTTGCGAGAAACCATGGGCTGCTTTGGGTGTTGAAAATATATAAATATTTGATTATACCATTAGTTTAATTGATGGTGGTTTGCGAGAAACCATGGGATTCTTTGGGTGTTGAAAATATATAAATATTTGATTATACCATTAGTTTAATTGATGGTGGTTTGAAAGAAACCATGGACTTCCCTGGGTGTTGAAAATATATAAATGCAAAGTCAAATCCTCATTAAAACCATATTTTATATTTTCATCCAAAAGAACATATATTAATAAATAAATAAAAATGGTGATACATAAATAGAAAAAAAAGGCAATAAATAAACCTCTCCTAAGGTATTGCACTAAAGAAAAAAAAGTTTTCAAGAGAGGTTTGCACTCGAGAGATTGATCCCTCTCGGTGCTTGAGAGAGTCTAGGATTTGGATCTAGTCTGGTTAGTTACACACCTCCTCTTATAGTGTATGGGAGTCTCAATCCTCTGTTACGAGAGACATACCTGTTGCATTGAGGATCTCACTTATCATCCGTGTTCGCTTGTTTGCATATGACCTAGTTTGATTAGGGGTGTGCTCTTTGTGTGCTAGTTGTATTTAGGGATCGTAATTAGTTGAGTCTTTTTTATTTTGAGTCATTGTGTATCTATTTCTGGTACCTCTCCTATCTCGTCGTTAAGTAGGATTATCTCCTTAGAACACTTCTCCTCCTCCTGGGAAGAGGATGAGACATTCTAGGAAACATTTAGTACACTTTGATTCACATACGGTTGTCATTATGAGTACTACATATGAGAACCCGAATTTCCCTCCGTCTTCATCATCTAGAAAGGGGGGAGGAACCACGTGGATACTTGAAACTATGGTTTACACCGACCCTTCGGGTTCTGGTACTTTTTAATATTTCATGTGCTTAGCTAGATATCATTAGTGCTTAATCCAAATTCACAATAGAAGCATATCCAAAATCACTAAAAGAAACAAAATCACAAGATAGACACAATATTTACCCTGGGAAACCCTCAAGGGGAATAAAACCCAATAAAAATTCCTTTGTATAGATGTATAAGATAAAACCCAGAAACAAGTATTTTCCTCCTTGCTGGTATGTCTCTCTCTCTCTCATATGCGCTACACAAGTGAGTGATTCTGTGTTCAAATGAGAAACAAAACTCCTCTAGTTAGACTCTTTTTTTCAACTGACTTTTAACCTAATCAAGTCATCCCCACTAAAATTTATGGGCCGACTTCACCTAGGAAACCAGAAAACAATATTTTATTATATTCATTAGGGTACTATTGACACAAATTACAATGGAGGCTTTACCTAATGACTCTATGATGACCAATTACAATAATAACATCTCGACGCAGGAATAATAACATATCCATTGGGGTACATCAGTAAATTACAATTAGAATATTCTTTGAAGTTACAATACTTCAACATTCCCACTTAACGAGAAGGGTATTCTACTGACGACAACATCATCAACTCTAGGATTAACGAGAGAGAGAGAATATTCAACAGTATCAAGGTAATCTATCTATACATTATAGGAAGTTTTCACAATTAATAACTGGAACAATTACTCTTCAATGTCTTCAGTACTGGAACAATGTATTCTACAACATTGAGTATTTATCTTCTACATCACATGATCACTTGATCCTTTGCAGCAACACTTTGATCTTCTTGATCCTTTTAAATAGAACTTTGATCTTCTTGATCCTTTGTAGCAGCACTTCTATCTTATCGATCCTTTGCAGCAGTACTTCGATCTTCTTGATACTTTTCCGCAACAATACCTGTAGTGCATATGATATCTTTGTAGGATGATCATGATGGATTAGGTCCTAAAACTGAGAGGGGGGTTGAATCAGTGACACAAATTTAAACACAATTTATTTCACTTTAGCAAATGTAAAAATAAATTTGAACACATTGATTTATCATGGAACCCAAAGGTAAACCACCAACTCTTTTCTATTATCTACAAAACGGTTTTTACAATGTACAATATAAGAAGATGTTTCTTCTCTTAGATCAGCACCAACCGATCAGGATGCACCCACACCCTTACTCACCAGCACCAACTGGTAGGAGGCTATGACCCCCTATTTAGTTAGCTACAATTGACAAGGAGCATCTACTTCCCTTTGCAGGAACCAACCTACCCTAACACCTCCCTTCCACCCTATGAATGTCAATTCTGGTACATCAAATTCTGATTTGGAAAGATCAGGTTTCCACAACAACTTATAACTCCAAGACACACTTTCTTCTAATTTTGAATCTTCATTTAAATACTTTTGTTCATGCCCTTTCAATTCTTTCATACCTTTTCAAACTTATATCTCTTCGAGTCATCACATCTTTTCATTTTGTTTATTTAGGTCTTATAACAATTTTTAATTCTTTAAAACAATAATATAATTATGTTTTATATTACTTATATGCAGACTTGAATTCTAATAAAAAAAAATTAGCGGTTAACACAAAAAAATACTTTTTGACATTAGCACTCAACCACATGACCTTAACTTCAAGTCCTGGTCCCTATCATACTCACGATAAAATTGTTTTTCTTGTACGGGAGCTTGGATTGTGATGCAATCAAATATTAACACCTCATCGTCCATCTCAATGCCATGTTTTAGAAAATATCAGGGGGCATGACATGTCACTGTCCATACGTTTTCTTCAATACCATGTTCGCCTCTCTATCAATTCTACGTTCTCATGAATGCCATGTTCACCACGTTCACCTCAATGCCACGTTCACCGCGTTCACCTCTCTTTCAATTCCACATTCACCATGTTCACGTCAATGCCACAATCACCAAAAGGTTATGGGGCCTGACAGGTCATATCGGGCTCTGGGCTGGTGAGCTTCTTGTGGAGTCCAAGCACCCAGAGCCCCCACCATAACCTCTTATCTTTGTGTCGATAAGCGTAGGGAAGATCGGCATATATAAACTCAAAAAAGTCAATTTTTTTGTAGCCAATGTGGGATAATTTCCAATGGAAAAAATAAATCAATACCGTCGATCATCCGATCGGACGATCCCTGAGTCTCTAAACAACCTGTGTTTGCAGCCCTGCTCGTCTTCATTGCATTACTTCTAGCTTAGGTGCTTAATGCATGAATGCATCAAGGAATATATCATAACCTTCGCCATTCTACTCACCTAGGGTTTTTGTCATAAATGAGATAAAGAAATTCAGCATAGGAAGGGCCTCTACTGTCTCTAGCAGTGAAGTATATTGGGAATACTTCAAAACATTGAAGATCATAGATAATGCATGAAATACAGGGGTCTCTTTCTGTCATGGAAATAGGTTCCATGAAAGAGCAGAGTAGAATGATGCCAAATACCAATAACCACTGTGTTCAATCACTCTCAAAATCTCTAGATGCCCTATGCTGCTCCTGCTCAGGTATTCAAGCATATCAAAACATCTCATAGCCACCATTTCTTTTGGTTCTGGGGATGTTATTTTTCCTCTCGCAAGACAGAATTTATTATTTGAGAATAACAACTAAATATGTTATCTTATTAAAGATCCTATCTGCTAGACTATTGTAACACTCTTGAAGTGGTTGACCTTTGTATTGCTCCAATTGCACTTCTGGGATAGGAGAAAATGAAGAAAGTTTTTCACCAAAATTAGAGAGCCTTTGGAAACCAATTCAGAAAGAAATTCTGAGCATGACAATACTTATCTGGTGTTCTTTTTAGAATCCAAATAAAATCCCAGAAAGACTGGCTGTTCTCGAACCCCTTTATTCTCATTCTCCAATTCAAAAATGGTGAGCCCCATGTTTACAATCATATGGCCTAATAGAAATCACAACCAACAATACAAATGATGCCATCAGCTGCAAATATTTATGTGCCAAGTTTTTATTGTGGCTTTTTTGAAGGTTATAGAGCTTGTATAAAGCATAGGCATGATACAAATGACTTTATAACTTTGAAAGGTAAATTGCCATCATTTGAGGTTTAGAAGTCTCCTTAACCATGGACATAAGGCCACATATACTTTTGTCTCTCTTCTATTTACTGCTATTACATTACTCTGTCATCATATCTATTTGTTTCTCTAATCACATCACTTTGTCATATTTTTTCATCATATTTGTTCATCACGTCTGTTTACCATCAATGACAACTTGTACTATCATATTGTGAATGTTACAGAGATAAATTCCTATGGCTTGGCATACCACAACAGACAGCTTGAATCTAGAAATCAATCCTTTCCAATATGCAATAGAAATCAAATATCTAACACTAAAGGATCAGATCTCGTACCTTATTTCGGACGGTTGAAGTAGATCCCCATTGAGCTTTGAAACTTTAGCTTGAATTGATGAATCACTTCCTCAATGACAAGTAAACAAAACAAGCATACTATATATATTGGTGTTAGATATATTCTAGCATATATAATCAATAATGTATAAGCATTTGAAATCATCCGTGGATAAAATATTCATTCAAACATACATTATTGGACAGGAAAATATATTTCTATTAATATAAAATTAGAGATTACAATGGATACAACCTCTATCGGCACGTTTGCGAATCAGAGAAACTGAATCCCCCACTTGGGCCTCCACCACCTTAATAATTTATCTCTCAATAGCAAGCTCACAAGCAAAACGAAAGCTTGGGAAGAACACAAAAGTGCTCCAAGGGACAAAGGGATGTAGACTCAAGCTCAAGTTCCGGAAACAATGGACTATAGTTTCTTTGCTCTCAATTCTCTTCTATGTCTTCAATGTATCAAAGAGTTCTTTATATAGCTTTTCAAAGGGGCAATGAAAGGTCGAATTTGAGTGATCTCAAGGCATATGGAAGGCCAGGAGTCAAGTGAGTCAGATCCTTGTCAAGGAAAACTCTAAAAAGATTTGGATTTTGCACACATCCCAATGTATGCAGTTTTAGGGGTCAAACCCACGTATATACACGATTAGGGGTTTAAAAGTCACGTATATGAATTTTCACATGATTTTAGGGATGGTCTAGGAAACATCAAAGGAAAAAAAATGGTCCAAGGGGTGTAAGGAGTCTGCAGAGGGACATGGAAAGGCCATACAAGTGTGATTCACCTGGTGTGGTAAAATCAGCTATAACAAATGCTCCCTAATGTGTGAGTTCAGAGGGGTCATATGATGGCTGAAATACATTATAAGTCCATCCCAAAAGTGGAGTGATGAAGGATCCCAAATGGAAGATCAGCCACCCAATCAGCATAGTACATTGATACAACTCTGCACATAACTGCAAATACATATAGCAGTCCCGAATACATAAGAGTACAATGGCCATGAATAGGCATGATACATAATATCACATAAGTGGTCATTGCCATGTACAATATACATATATCAAAATATCCATGATGAAGATATACAAAGGATCATGATCTCCATAATGGATAAATATATACAATGGATCAACATCTCCATAATAGCTAGAAATGTCTGACATATACTGGAATCAAGTCAGGAGAGCTGAAATCTCATGAACACTGGAAAGATCAAGGAGGTAGCATATAAGAGATGCCACCAATCTGGAAGGTCTTCTACACACACTGCTACGAGTACATGTCCTACTATGTGAATAGAGGTGTCGAGGTCGAACATAGTAGTCCATCATTTGAGCATCGGTAGTTGATGTATACCATTAACAGACACGATATCACCCATCGATAATGAAAATGGGAATCAAGGTACTAGAGTGAAAACTAACAAGTGTGAATAAATTTGTTGAGGTCGAACACTTGAGAGGATCCATTGATTAGGGGACATTGATGTATTCCCAAAAATTGTCAATGGTGAGAGAACCTTCCACTGATGACTGAAAGTCTCAAGGCACTCAAAAATGACTCTAGATTCCAATCCCAGAATAAATGATCTAGAGTTGATGGGATGGAATCTGCTGGAAGGAGGGCATTAAGGCATCCCCCATCATCCAACATGAGGTACTTAGCAAAGCTGTATAATGTGGAAGGACTTGATCATAAGGTGCATGAACCAGTAACTGTATCGGGAATGGCCAACATGCAAAGTCAATATAACTGAGGAATGGCCAACTCAGGTTTCAACTTCCTTTGAACAAGAGCATAGCAACGAATGGTGACTGAATAAAGGAAGCATAGAATTGATATACAAAACTTGGACATCTCTGCAACATAGGAGGCATCAACAGAGGCTCCATGGGGACTGGAAGCTTAACCAGTCGGTGGAGATAAACTTAGATAAACAAGTATAGCTCCTAAAGTCAAAATACAAACCCAACCAATGGATGTGATATACAGTGCTCTGTTTGAAGGTGACACGACTCGACAGCCATCTTTCCTTGTCCGAATTTTTGGTTTTTTGATTTTTTTGGACATTTTCAAATATTTAAAAAGCTTGAAAAAGAATAAAACTGCTTTATAGTTACAGACTAGGAGGAGATGAGTGTCATCTGAGCAAACAAACTAGTTCCAAGCAGTGGAACATACCTATGCTCAATGCAAGGATACATGTGTAGGATAGCGACAATCAGGGGAAAGTCCCCTCCCAATAAAAATAGGGAATCAAGTTGCAAAGGATATGTAAAATGACTTTGCATGGCTAGACATGAGACAAGCTCAGGCTATATGGCTGAAACTCAATGTCAGGGAAGCTGGCGTAAGGCTCAATAAGGTAGGAAAAGCTCATGATAATGCAATTACAACTTGACATATGGGAGTCCTGAGCGAAATAGGCCAGCAAAAGATAAAGAGGAGTATGAGGCTCTTACGAAATGTCATGGAAATACTATACAATGGACTCCCACACCCTAAGGGACAAAATGTCAGCATGGGCACCAAATGCAAATAAGGCGCTAACTAGGGTACCCATGTAAGTTCTAGCTCTACCACTCATATCATGCCACTTCTAAAATAGCAAGAAGGTTCCGTGACATAATAGAGTGGGTTCGTACCTAAGGCTATAATGAAACGGTCATAAGGTCATGAAAAATGCAAACGGTGATGAAACGTAACCTATATGCCAGTTTAGACATGATACCTAAAATCGGCACGAATGGGTCAATCCAATGGCTGAAATGGCACTAAAAAAGGTCTCATACATCATAAATTAGTCCAAAAATAGTCCAAAAGGATTAGAAATGGTCCAAACTATAGGAAAGGGGGTAAAAAGTTTCAAAAATTTGAAAATTTTCTATAAATAGTAAATAATTCAAAACATTATAAAACATTTGAAACTTTTACCCATTTGAGCTTAGAACTTCAACAACAAATTCCAGGAGATCCAACTGGCGGAATCCACTACCATTTTTTCCAGGTACTTACCCATGTTCTACTCTTTCATTTTGATGCAAATTTTGTCAAATTCCATGGTGTATTTAGCATTCTAGGCCATTCTAAGATAGGCACCAAGGCCCACGCAGAAATTGATGGTTTTTTCGCATATAGGGCTGGATATACACAAAACATTCCCCCAAATCTGCGTACATACGCGGCTGTTTGGCAAATAGTCGCGTATACGGCCGCGCTTAAGGTTTTTCAAGTGTTCTAATGGGAAAAATTCAAATTTTTTTGTGCAGGATGGTCCTAGAATGGAAAGAACATGAACATGGTGATGTAGAAGAGGCAGTAAGATCAGATCTAATGTCTCAACAAGCATTATGTGCATGTGGGATATACAATTTTTGGTGTCTTGGTGGCTTAAGGGCCAAACCAGGACTACTGCAGATGTTAGTGGACTACTGGGATCCAGACTTAGAGTTGTTCTAGATAGATGGGATGTCCCTCACCATAGAGGTGGAGGACATATACTTTATTACTAGACTTTCCTGACAAGGGGAAGTACTGAACCTACATTCTCATAGGCCTGGAGGTGGCTTGACTATACATGAATACATTGTGGTGTACTGCTATCCGGACACGGAGAAGGTGGGGAGTCAGATCCCAACTAACTCCATATAGGTGCTGGGCCTAAAGGCCATCCTACTAACACTGGGCAGGATAGTAGGCTTGGCTTCACTCCACCAGGCCTTGCGGCCTCTGATGTTCTATGCAGTGGAGTGCATGAGATCCATGGTATACGATTGGAGCACTGCGCTATTGGGAAACATGAAACACCATCTCAGTGAGTGCAAGATGGGAAGAGTGCAAAAATTTGGTTTTAGCAGCATACTGAGCATGTTTTTCTTTGAGCTTGTTCCAAGATTGAGCCCTAGATTTGACATTCCTCTACACAGGGTTCGAGATCTGGCCCAATGGCATTGGGTGGATGCGATGCGCAGACTAGGTGGAGGTAGGGTGTTGAACCCCTATCTAGCTGATTTCTTTCCATGGTGGCGACGATAGATAGTTTCCATTGATGACTGCCCCTATACGGGGATAGATTTTCGGGGGCACTCAAACATGCCGCTACCACTAGGATCGACATACGGTGACATAGGTAACGAATCTCGACCCTCTTTTTAAAATTTTTGAGTTATTTAACTTTTTTGATTATGTGGAATCAAAATACATGTTTTTGGGTGACATTATATAGTGGCATATACCATATGTATGCAGATGTGGGACCACGGTGGCCTGAATCCTTCCCTTGTCATAGATGGAGGGGAAGAGGAGATGATATCACGGGTGTGGATGCGGAGCGAATGCTCCAAAGCATTCATACCAACTTCATGAGACTGACACATAGAGTACCCATGGCGTAAGTCGAGGACTTGCCTGAGGCCATGCAGCGCCAGGTGGTGGGTGTACCACGAGCATGGGTGCGGTTATTTCAATGGCTAGCTAGAGCCTAGTGACATTCCATGATCACAACGGCCCTCCTCCTCCATAGTATTAGATACATGGGAGTGATACATTTTGTACTACCGTGTATTATATTTTGGTGGCTTGAGAGCTCCATTTTTGTATTATGACACTATGTATTACCACATTTTGGATGTTTATAAAAACTTTTATGAGGATCGGTTTATTTATTTACATGTGTAAAAATTTATGTTTGTGATGAGCTTATTGTGTATGAAACAAATGCCAATCTAACACGTAGTTAGCATATGAGTCAACAACTTGATTATTAATTCTTGGAACATGTATGTATGTTATATTGTCAAATTGCCATTCTAATAATCTCACACGTAAGAATCTTCTTAATAATGTTGGATCTCTAATGTGGTACAAACCATTAAGCTGTGACACTACTAAATCCGAATCAAGACGTACCTAAAGAGAGAGAACGCCATGTGAAATGGCATCCCGTAGTATCTCAATAATGACACTATATTCAGCAACATTGTTGGAAGATTTCCATAGACATACGCCTCCTGAAGACAATACCTGACCCATAGGAGTATAAATCACCCAAGCAGTAGAGGTTGAGTGTTGAGTGTGACGGCTCACACCATCCATGAATCCTATGAAGGTGGAAGATTCCATTGACATCTACCAAAAGAAACAAAAACTAATCACAAACCTGATCACCATAAGAAAAAGACCTACCTATGTAAAACTATACAATTAATATACAATAACCAGCCTTGGATGAAAATCATGCATAGTAATTTTTGAGATAGAGCCCATTTATAGGCTTTGCCAAGGCCATTCCCTCATAATCCACTAACTCATAAGCGCCTTTCTCTAACACATGTTTAATGACGTAAGGACCACACCACATGGGGTTAAACTTTCTTGCCCCCAAGGGTTCCTTCGGTTGATCCCACAAAAGGACCAAGTATCCCTCACTAAACCTCCTTGGATAGATAGACTTATCGTACTGGACCTTTACACGATGCTTATTTACTTCTAGAGCCACCAAGGCATCTCGATGCTACTCATCAAGTTGCTCGAGGTGGACCAAATGCTCCTCCAATGGTAAAGTGTCTGGAAAGAGCTCTATGGCTAGCTTCAAAGAAGGAATCTCTCACTCAACTGGCAATATCAACTCCATTCCATGTACAAGCTGATATGGAGAAAAGCCCGTGGCAGTCTTAATAGCGGTTCTGTACGCCCACAAAGTAGGATATAACATAATGTGCCAATTATTCTTGCTTTGTGCGATGGTTCATTGGAGAATGGATTTGAGTGATTTATTCACTGCTTCTACCTATCCATTTGCTTGAGGGTAGTAAGAGGAGGAATTCTCTTTTTTGTACCCTAACTTTGATGCTAACTCTTCCATCATACGATTCTGAAAGTGTGAGCCATGGTTAGTGACAAGCTCTTTTGGAATTCCGAACCGAGTAACAATCTTATTGAAGACAAAGTGCATGGCTATCTCATCGTTGGATTTAATTGTGGGCATAGCCTTAGCCCATTTCGTGAAGTAGTCAACAACCACTATGATATGATGATGCCCCCCAGCTGAAGCTAGGTTGCAATCCATAAAATCAAGCCCCACTTAGTGAAGGGACCGACAGTGATGATGGGATGTAACGGGGTAGGTTTCAAGTGCATATTACGTGCAAACACCTGGCAAGGGTGGCACCTCTTGATCATATCTACACAATCCTTAAAGATTGACGGCTAGAAATAACCCACTCTTAAGATTTTTTGGGCTGTAGAAAGCGAGATAAATGACCACCACACACTCCTCTGTGGCAACCATTCAGCACTACCTCAGCTTCTTCATGAGTTAAACAACGATGTAAAATGGAATCTACCCCACAGTGGTATAAAGTGTTATCCACTATGAGGTAATTCTTAGAAACGTGATGTAATCGTCGTTGTTCATCCTATGAGAGGTGAGTAGGGACCTTCAATGTTTGTAGATATATAATGATATCTCCATACCATGGGTCTAAAGTTGAGATTAAGAATATGTGCTCATCGATAAACGTATCTTCACAAACCAACTCCTCAGCCTCGCTTGGGAAATCCGATATAAGCTCCACAAAAATTAAAGATTTCTACAATTTTGCCGAAACAAACTCGAGGTCGAATTCTTGCAGGATGACAATCTATTTATTATATTTTCCCCCAATCATCCTTCAAGTGAGGATGAATTCAAATGGATTTACATGGGATACAACCAAGGTCTGGCGAAGGAGAATATAATGTCTCAACCATTGAACCGCATGTATGGTAGCTAAGGCAAGCTTCTCAACATGGGAATAACGGATCTCTGCACCAATAAGATTCTAGCTCAGATAGTATATGACATGCTCTTGGATCTCATCATCCTCTTGAACCAAAACCATACCAATTGTCTCCATGGACGTAGTGTTACGGAGAGAAATTCCTATGGCTTGGGGTACCACAACAGACAGCTAGACTCCAGAAATCAATCTTTCCCAATATGCAATAGAAATAAAAACATCTAACACTAAAGGATCGAACCTCGTACCTTATTCCGGATGGTTGAAGTAGATCCCCGTTGAGTTTTCCAATTTTCATCTTGAATTGTTATAGCACGTCCTCAACAACAAGTAAACAATACAAGCATACTACATTTCATGGTGTTAGATCTATTCTAGCATATATAATCAATAATGTATAAGCATTTGACATATTCCAATGGATGCAACATTCATTCAAATACACATTACTGGACAGGAAAAGATATTTCTATTAATATGAATCATAGATTACAAGTGACAACCTCTGACGGCACGTTTGCGAACTGGAGAAACTGAATCCCCCACTTGGGCCTCCACCACCTCAATCCTCCATCACTCCGATAGCAAGCTTAATAGCAAAGGGCAATATTGGGAAGAACACAACAGTGCTCCAAAGGGACAAAGGGATGCAGACTCAAGTATAGTTCTGGAAAAAATGGACTATAGTTTCGATACTCTCAATTCTCTCTTATGCTTTCAATGTCTCAATGGTTCCTTATATAGCTTTTCAAAGTGATACTGAAAGGTCGAATCCATGTGATCTCAAGGCATATGAAAGGCCAGGAGTCATATGAGTCGGATCCAAGTCAAGGAACGGTCCAACAGTTTTGGATTATGCACACATCCCGGTGTACGCGACTATCGAGGGAATATCCGCGTATGTACGCGGTTATCGGGGAAAAGGCCGCGTATATCAGTTTTCTAATGTTTTTAGGGATGGTCAATGATACATCAAAAGACAACAAATGGTCCATAGGGAATAATGAGTCTGCAGCAGGACAGGGGAAGGCCATACAATGTGTGATTCACCTAGTGTGGTGAAATCTGCTATAACACGTAGCCACATAAAGTAGAAAATCACGGCTATAGTCTAGGGGACTAATGACCAGGGATGATGCTAGGGCTCGCTTGAGTGTATCAAAGGAATACTAGGCTCACTCAACCCAACAAAAGGTGGTTTCCTTCTTCAAAATATGCATGAAGCCTCTAATCAAATTGGCAAAATTTACAACGAATCTCCATAAGAAGTTTTCCATGCCTTGCAAACATTGAAGATGACAAATATTCTTCGGGGGAGACAACTGAAGTATTGCCTCATCCTTCAAAGGGTCAACTCTTATACCCTCTTTAGAGACAATGAATCCTAATAAGCGACCTGAATTAACACAAAAGATGCACTTGTGAGGATTTAACCTGACCAAATAATGGCGGCACCTTTCGAATACCAATCTCAAATGATAGGAATGACGCATTCTCATACGAGAATGGGAAGCAAGGTCATCCAAAAACACTTTGATAATCGATTTGAGATCATGGAAAATCAAGGTAATTGCCCGCTGAAAAGTAGCTCCGACGTTCTTAATGCCAAAAGGCATTTTTCGATATGCAAAAGTTCCCCAAGGACAAATAAATGCGGTCTTATGTTGGTCCTCAGGTTTAATTTGTATCTATTTGTATTTGGAAAAGCTATCCATAAAGGAAAAAACCTCGCTACCCACACACTCATCCAAAATATGATCAATACATGGTGTGGGGAAATTGTCCTTACGACAGGCACGATTCAAATCATGGAAATTAGTACATATGCGGATCTCTCCCTGCTTCTTATCAACTAGAACAGGGTTTGAAACCCACTCTGTCAAGGGAATGGGATAGATAAAACCAGCTTTCAACAGTTTCTGTATCTCTGCCTTAATTGCGGATGCTTTCCTAGGATTCACCACACACAAACATTGTCGAATAGGATTAGCGCTGGGATAATTCTTAATATTGTGTTCAATAATGCGAGGGTCAATACCTGGCATTTCATCATACAACCAAGTGAAGATATCACGAAATTATTTAAACAACTCGGTGTATTCTTGAATCTCAGCATGGGAACATTCTGCCCCAATATAGACATTCTCTATCATGCCAGGATCGCAAGAGATATTGATAGGAACTGTTGGAGATATATTTTCCATGTTCCCATCAGCCATCGGACCAGGAGAGCTCAACAAAACCATGGGACTCCCAATTCTCTCACTAAGAACCTCCCTAAAGTCCTCACGCTCCAAGCGATCAAGCTCGGGAAGAAAGTAATATCTATGATGGAGCTTTTCCCATGGTGGCTCAACTCTTGATATGGCCTCAATAGTCGCTTCATCTAAAGGAAAAACACTATCAAGGTAGTCATGTGTGTGAGAAGACTGTACTGCCCATGCAGGAAGCACATACGGGTCCTCCTCCTCCATCTGTGAAGAGGAAGGACTAGGCTCTGCAACACACTCAAGATTAGCTTGATAAGCCACCATAGTTGCAGGAAACAGCACGTCCGTCATAATGGGCTCACTCAAAGTGCTCGGTGTAGGAAGAATCCAAGGATATTCCATATGAATCATGCAAAAAGACACCGATATCACAGATGTTGAAGCCTCACCGGAACTAGACCCTATCATAAGGATAGGTGCAGGACAACTAAAGCTTCCCATGAGGGATGGATACATACCCACACCCACACTCCCAGTTGCCGGTTGAGAGTGCTCTACAATCAGGATCGAAGCTCCCAAAGATGCGGCAACTGACGGATTATTGAATGACGTTTGATCAATCGTAACTATATTCCCATTAAATGGAAAGCATACAACGCAAAATAGGGAAGAAGCTACGGATTGCATACTGTACATCCAATTCCTACCTAGTAAGAGATTGTAGTTAAGGGGCGCATCAACCACCTTGACCTCTATCGCAACGGTCTTTCCTCCCAAATGGACCTTAAGGGAAGGAAGGATCCCATGCGGCCTAAATGATCTCCCATCAAGCGCAGTTAACATGGTCACCGATTTAGACAACTCAGGGGAACCTAAACCCTTCCAACATGATAAATACATCACAGAAGCAGCAGTGCCTTCGTCAATCATAGTGCGCTTGATGGTCATGTTAACACATTCTATGTGAATCAAAAGAGACCCATAGTAAGGCAAGTGAGGCTGAGGTCCTACGGTTTCAAATTTAATCATGGAGGAACAATTATCATCATTCACACCAAGGGTAGAAAGCAAAGCCTTCCTTTGCAAAGGACAATTCTGACGCACTTCTAGTGCAGACATCGCACAAGGAGTGTGGCCCAAATCCTCGATAATAGAATAGTTCTAGGAGGATTGGGCATTAGGATTGTGCCTCGAATGCTTAAGGACTCCTTTAGGAATGCGAGGTGCAACTTCAGGTTTATCCACAGGTTTTTCAATATGCAAAGGAGTCCCTGGTGGATCAGTATCCTTTCCTGGGTTGGGTTGTGACGAACCATAGTCCTTTGCACAGGTCACAACTTTCGCAGCACGTACCATATTAATGCAACCACGACCACTACCCTCCAGTGGATCTTGATCACCACTAGACTGATCATGGGTCCTCGAGTTCATATTTTGATTGTGAGGTAAAGGGTTAGTCAACACAGCTAGGCCCTGTGCCAAGAATCTCAAGGCTTCATCGATACAAGGGCACAAGTAAGTGAGGTGATATTCCTTACACAACTTGCAAGGGAATTTAACCTTATGTTTACCTTTCTTGTCCCCCCCAGCATCACAGGCATTCTTGCCATTATTATTTTCATTTTCATTCCTATTCCCACCCTTATGATTGTTCTTACCCTTCTTTTTATTCCGTCCTGGTTGCTGGTTACCCTTCTGGTCCGACGATTGCACCGAAAGCACACTTGCCATTTGGGTGGGTTGGGATGAAGCCGTGGCTTGTCCTGAAGCAGATTGGTTGATTGACAATTGAATAACTTGTTTTGCAACTGAATCCACAAGTTTAGCACTCGCACAACCAACAATGCCATCGTCATGTGGTCTAGTTTTAACTTTGGGGTCGAAACTAGAACGCAGAGCATTGGGAATGATCTCATATAACAAACCAGATTGAGCATAAATCAAATCCAGTTCTTGCACCCTAAAAATAGCTTGTTCCTCATTTTGCAATCCGGATGTAGAAACATCCTTCGCTATATAAGGAAATAACGACTTAAGGAACCATTCAAGGAGGAATTCCAGTGGTATAAAGGCTTTAATCAACCTCTTCCATCTAAGCCACTCTTGGGATATGATCCAAGATATGTGTGGCTTTATCCTGCTGAAATGTCAACAAGAGTTCAGTACCAACGTCATAACGCACTAGTAGTTGGAAGTGGTTAAGAAAATTCATCGCTAGGTCATCAAACAAAGCGAATACCCCCCTAGGTAGCTCTATATACCATTGCATGGCAGGCCCTGTAAGGGTGCATTGAAATAGCCTTAAATGGATCGAATCCTGGTGTATGGCATTTGAAGAGCACCATAGGTGAAAGGTAGTAACATGTTCGCTCGGATCCTCTCCCAGTTTGCCCTCGAATTCGGGTATGTCTAAGGGAATCTTAGTAGGGACAGCTAGCCAAGCCGGGTCATGAGATACAGGATTGTTCATCAATCTCGACAAGTGAGGAAGATTCAGCGTTGCGAGGAAAGGGAGCCTAGGATGATTAGGTCGATGGACCGCTCCCTAATAGTTCTGATTCACATAGTTCTGATTACCATAACCACCATGGCCTTGGCCATAGTGGCCTCCTCCCGTTTGAACTGTATAGGGTGGCATGGAAGCACCATAGTGTGGTGTACCTTGACTATTCGGAGCTACAAAGCCGTAATTTGGAGAGTAAGTGGGTTGTTGATACCTGCACCCATAAGGTGAAGAACCCTGTCCATACTGCGTCCCATAATAAGGTCCACAAGCCATCGCATGCGATGTCCCATGAGACATTCCGTAAGTAGGAATATACGCTCCGGAAGTAGGAATATACATTCCAGAAGTAGGAATATATGCTCCGGAAGTAGTAACATGACCTCTAGAAGTATGAAAATAACCTCCCAAAACAACGGGTGGTACGTGAACCTAAGACACAATTGGTCAAGTAACAGCAGTACGGACATGACTTGTAGCAACGTTCCATCCCGAAGGACCACGTGTATGAGGTGGAGGGTGAACATTCGAAGAACCAGGGATAGAGGATGAAGGGACCTGTGTAATTATGTACGTATTATTCCCTATAGTCACTCATCTCAGATCTGGTATCCTAATAGGATCGCTAGCCCTAGGCCTAGGAGGAATATGTGATGTAGCTTCCACCGCCGGGATGGAAGGTGCAATGTGACTTGTACTCCCAAACCTCTCCGCATGGTAAGGAATGAGAGTGCCCCCAGGCATAGTGTTAGTCTCAAACTCCAACTCGACATGAAATGCCAAATCATGTGTGGGAAAACCATACATACCATAACTACCATAACTAGTGCTCGTGGGTTCAAAATGAGTCTCATCATCTTCCGGCATTCCATACTGGTGATGCGTCAATGGGGGATCAACACTAGAGTAAGTAGGTCTATCATAAAAAGTACCTATCTCAGATATCACAAGACCAAAATCAGTCAAATTAGGTGAAGGATCATAGTTAAGAGTAAACTCCCCATCTTCCACTTGAATGGGAGAAGGTGGTTTAGGAATACCTTCAACATGGTCTCCCATTCTTTGTGAGTCAATGTGCAAAGTAGTCCACCTCGACTGTCTATTTCTCTCCCCCAAAGGAGGAGGAGACGTAGAATGTAAAAGTCCTGCTAAACAACAAGAATGGTGAGGTTCCGCACCTGAATCCACAATGACTCAAAAAAATGTAAAAGACTCTTTATCTACGTAAACCCTATGCAAGTTAACATGCATAGTGCAATCACCAATAAAATATAAATCCAAACAAAAGCAATTAAGGGTAGGATAAGTGAGCTACCGAATGAAGCAGGTATGTCTTGCCTAGGAGAGGCTTGAGACTCCCATACACAACAAGTGGAGGTACATAACCAATTATTGTGGCCCTCAGCTTCAACATGTAAAGCAACTGTACTGTCCAACCCAAACTTGGTTGGGACACCCACAGAATAACCCCTACAGAGTACCCCCTCGATATCCTAGGTAAGGCCACTAAGGTCACCTTAATATAATCAATGTTCAGGCAGACAGTCACAGGTGGGACTGACCGTATGGGCAGGGTAGCAAAGCCTGAAACTCTCGAAAGAGCCCCCACATATGAATACAATCCTGGAAATATCTCTGGTGCTACTCAGTTATGACTAGGGGTCATCCCAATCAATAACCACTCACACTACCTCGTGCTTAACTCCCTTTTGAGAGGAGGATCCTGAGAAACACTGGTTATACCAAGGAATTTCACACACTCACCTAGACAGACACATACATGTTGTTGTTTAGTTGTCTTGGAGAATTTACTCACAATGAACTATTTCAAGACCCTAAAACCTAATATTGTTGGTGAACCCTATCAAATAAAATAGTGTAGTTCATTTTAATTTAAGCATTGATTTTAATTGGCTTTATTACTCAAAAGAGGTATAAGGCCGTGCAAATAATGGCGTTATGACACAACATGAAGTAAAATGCACACCTAACAATCAATGCAAATGCATTGTGTCCATGAAAAGCAGGGTATGCTATTACGTGAAATGCATGATTTTGTTCAAATGATAAATGCAAACTTTCCTATATGAAATCCCGACTAATACTCCAAAGAATATCTAGTGCAAGTACTATGCAAAATGCAAGATGCAATGCATAATGATAAGCAAATATTTTTGGATTTTTTGAAATAAAAATGAGATACAAAAGCAAAAGAATGATTCTACAACCCCCAGACTCTGCAAGCACACTCAAGCAACACTCAAGAAAATTACTAAGGTAAAAGAAACCTAATGCACTAATCCCAAAACAAAAAATCGAAAATGAAATGACAAGAACATTCTTCAAAAAATAAATTTTACCCTAAAAAAACTATCTCTAGTCAGAAATAGAGGTGTATACAGACTCTAGTAGTATCAAAGGAGACTCATAAATCATCCCAATTCACCCAACAACAATCCATATTCCTCTAGAAGGAAAAACTAAGGGCATACGCGACTGTTCGTAGTAAACCCGCATGTGTACATGGAAATAGCAGTGAATCCCATGTATATACGCAACTATGAGTTAAAAACTCATGTACAGGAAGAAAGGTGCATAAAAATAAAGGCAAATAGACAAGCTGAGACAAACTTCACACCAATCAGACACTACCAGGAAAACATGCCCCCAGACTCGACACAGAAACAAGAGAAAAAGAGCAATTCAAAGTCATTGAATGCTAATAGAAAACCCCCAAAGGACAACTACTAGGAACTCCCCAGTGGAGTCGCCAATTCTATTATGGAGAGAAATTCCTATGGCTTGGGGTACCACAACAGACAACTTGACTCCAGAAATCAATCCTTTCCAATATGCAATAGAAATAAAATATATAACACTAAAGGATCAGACCTCGTACCTTATTCTGGACAGTTGAAGTAGATCCCTTTTGAGCTTTCCAACTTCATCTTGAATTGATGAATCACTTTCTCAATGACAAGTAAACAAAACAAACATACTATATATATTGGTGTTATATCTTTTCTAGTATATATAATCAACAATGTATAAGCATTTGAAATCATCCATGGATAAAATATTCATTCAAACATACATTATTGGACATGAAAAGATATTTCTATTAATATAAAATCAGAGATTAGAATGGATACAATCTCTGTCAGCACGTCTGCGAATTGGAGAAACTGAATCCCCCACTTGGGCCTCCACCACCTCAATCCTCCATCTCTCGATAGCAAGCTCACAAGCAAAAGGCAAGCTTGGGAAGAGCACAAAAGTGATCCAAGGGACAAAGGGATGCAGACTCAAGCACAAGTTCTGGAAACAATGGACTATAGTTTCTTTGCTCTCAACTCTCTTCTATGCCTTCAATGTATCAAAGAGTTCCTTATATAGCTTTTCAAAGGGGTAATCAAAGGTCGAGTCTGAGCAATCTCAAGGCATATGGAAGGCCAGGAGTCAAGTGAGTCAGATCCATGTCAAGGAAAACTCCAAAAGGATTTGGTTTTGCGCACATCCTGATGTACACGGTTTTAGGGTTCAAACCCATGTATATACGTGATTAGGGGTTTAAAAGTCACATATATGAATTTTCACATGTTTTTGGGATGGTCTAGGAAACATCAAAAGACAAAAAATGGTCCAAGGGGTCTAAGCAGTCTGCAGAGGGACAGGGGAAGGCCATACAAGTGTGATTCACTTGGTGTGGTAAAATCAGCTATAACAATGAACAATACCCCCTTTTGGCATTGATGGAAACATGATTTCCATTTCTCCCCCTTTGACGTCAAGTGCGAAGAATTGAACAACTCCCCCTAACTATGAACTTCTTCTGGACCCAACTGTAGGGTCCTTCTTCATTTCTTTGACTGGAATGAATTTCATCATGATTATCCATATCCTCAACCACAAATATTCCTCAAATATGATCACAACTCTTCCCTTGAATTGATGCCACTTAGATGCATTAATTTCGAGAGAGTTTAGATTGGAGAGGATACCACCCCTAATTTTTTTCTAAGATATTCAAATATATCTATGTTTAAAGGTTTTGTAAAAATTTGTACGACCTGTTCCTGTGTTGGGACATATTCCAAATTAATGCTTTTGTTTGTAGCATGTTCTCTTAAATAGTGATATTTTATTGGAATGTGTTTTGATTTTGAGTGCTTAATAGGGTTCTTGGAGAGACTTATAGCACTTCTATTATCACAGTATATAGTAGTGGGTTCTTCAAACATGATTTTGATTCCTTATAAGTTTTGTTTCATCCATTCTATTTGTGTGCAACATTATACTGTTGCAACACACTCAACTTCAATGGTAGACATAGAGATTGAGGTCTGTTTCTTACTTGTCCAAGCTACCAGTGATTTTTCCAAGAAAACTGCTCCACCACTTGTACTTTTTCTTCCATATACACAACCTTCCCAATATGCATCTAAATAGGCCTTTAAGGAGAAGTTATTCTTGATAGGATACCACAATCCAAGATCTATGGTTCCTTTTAAATACATGAAGATTCTTTTTACAACTTGAACATGGCTCTCTTTTGGTGTAGCCTGGAATCTAGCCACCATTCCATCAACTTGCTTGACATCAGGTTTGGAGGTTGTTACATACAGTAAACTCCCAATCATTGATCTGTAGTGTTTTGGATCTACATATTTGGACTCATATTATTTTCTTAGTTTGCATCCTACTGTCATAGGTGTACATACAAGATTGCAATCCTCTAGCTGGAATTTATTAAGAATATCTTTAACATACTTGGACTGATGAATAAAGATTCCTCTTTTGGATTGTACTACTTGTAATCCTAGAAAGAAATTCACTTCACCAAGCAAAGTCATTTCAAATTCTTGCTGCATCCTTCTGGAAAATTCCTCACTCAACTTTTCATCATCACTCCCAAGTATAATATCATCAACATATACTTCTACAATAATTAGGATATCATCAACAATTTTACAATAAATATTACTATATGTTGATCCTATTATGAAGCCTTGTACTTGTAAATACGAGTCTATCCTTGCATACCATGCTATGGGTGCTTGTTTTTACCCATATAGAGATTTCTTTAGTTTACAGACACAGTCTCCTTTATTAGATGGTTGAAATCCTTATAGCTGCTCAATATAGACTTCCTCTTCTAAGTTTCCACTGAGAAATGTTGACTTGACATCCATCTGATATACTTTAAATTTCTTGTAACTGGCGAAAGCTAAGAACATCCTAATTTCCTTTAATTTGGACACAGGTGCAAAATCTTCTTCAAAATCTATTCCTTCAATTTGAGCATACCCTTTTGTTAACACCCAAAAAGTGTTCACTACCTCATCTACCCCACTACATGGCTCATTTGTCCGTTTTCCTACCATATTTCCTTGAAAAACCTGAAAATCCCACCAAAAAGCCTCCAAAAGGCCTAAAATGCCTCCAAAAGGCCATAAAACCACCAAAAAGCCTCCAAAAGGCCTAACAAGCCTCCAAAAGGCCTAAAATGCCTCCAAAAGGCCAAAAAACCCCTTTTTTCCTCCAAAAATATCCAAAATTCCTCTAAAATAGCAAAAATCCCCAAAAGGGAAGAAAAAATATAAAATAATGAGGAAAAGGAGGAAAAAACCCTAAACAGCTGCCCTAAACCATATGGTTTCCAAAACCATGGGCCAGCACTCCACTAAAAAACTATAAATAAGTGATGGAGACCCCTCATTTCACATCCACAATCATAAGCATCCTTACTCTGCCAAAATAGCTCTGGAAACCCTAGCTCACCCTTGAGCTACTTTCACCATTGAGAGCCCCTTTTGGCCCATTTCCACCATCAGAGAAGGAGAATGAGCAGGCTGGATCTTGGAGAAACCCTCTCGGATCACCGCAACGAGCTTCACCAACCTTCACACCAGAGGTAATATCAATATAAAAACCATTCTTTACGTTTTGTTGTTTTGTTTCATGCATATATTTAGAGTAGTTCGTTTTTTTGTTTAGCATTTTTATTTACATTTTACTAAACTGCTACTAAGGAGTCACTTCTCCTTAGTAGGTACTCATTCGTACAAGCTAGGGGTAAAAACCTAGCTACAGTTTTGGCGACTCCGCTGGTTTTCTTTTGAATCTCTGTTTTCAGTTTAAAAAATTATTTAGCTTTTTCCTTTCGGTTGTCCCTTTCGGCTGCCGTAAACCGCATTTTTTCCCTCTGTAGTTGCGTCCCGACCGTGTCTTTCAGGCCTTTACCTGCGACCCGAACGCGGCTATTAGACCGTCTCCGGTGCCCTGACGGTGGATTCAAGTCTGTTACCTACGATCCGACTGTGGCTATTCAGCCTGTTTGCTGTGAACTGGTTGCACCTGTCGGCCATTTTCCTGTGTCCCGACCGTGACTTTCTGCCCATTTGCTGCGACCCGACCACGAATTTCCGCCCATTTGCTGTGACCCGAACGCGGCTTTCAACCCCCTAGCTGGGACCCAACCGTGACTTTCAGCCCTTTCCCTGCAATCAGAACGCCTCAGTCAGCCAGAAAGCCGCGATCTATCCGTGCCTATTTCTCTCAAACACGCGGTTCGACCGCTCGCTTTTACCTCAAACCCGCGGTCTGCTTTCTGCATATTTTACTATTTTTGAACTCAGCCCCTTTGCTGCAATATTTTCTGCATCTGTATAGCCATCTGTTCCACCTGCAGCCCTACTTCCTTACAACCTTTTCTGCAACATCATTTCTGTTCCATTTTACAGAATCTGTTTGAAATTTCAGCATTTTTATTCAGAAAATTTTGCATGTTAAAGTTGTGGATTCAATATTATTAGAAGGTTGCCCATTTGTGTGGCACTTCTATTTTCGGGTTCATCACCTCACAAGCACACACTCTGTCACCTAATTCAAGTGAGCCTTAAAAAACTACTTAACTCAACCAATATTCTAACCCCACTTGGGGAACACAAAAGAATCTTTGTATTTAGGTAGGATCGGGGGGATAGGATTCCAATAACACCCTCGGTTACTTACACTTGAGACATAGCTGTTGTCCAATTAGGGAACCAAAATCCCCTAGTACTTTTTGGCACGGTCACAACCAGTTTACCAGAGGGCCTCTCCCTTAGGAGGGTTGAAGTCGCGAGATTGGTTCCGGAGGACTGAGTGGAATACCACACTCCATTCAGTAACTGAAGGGCTACCTTTCGTAGTTCTCGAGATATCCTTGTATAGGGGTATTGCGGTAAAAGGACCAAACGGCAGATTCACCTTTCTAGACGTGTCATGAACGAGGTATCTTAGTTGCCATTCTTCTAGGATTGACTTCCCGGTGTCCCTCTCGGTAGGGGGATATCTTAGCCACTTGGCTTTCCTATTCATATTGTCTGACTTGGATTTCATCACCTTGCAGAGGATATGTCTAGTTGAGTCAGAATACTTTTAGTTAGGTGTTTGCATGCTCCCTTACCTCCTTTTTTGGTCTAGTGAGTCCACCGTTTTTTATTTTTAGGAAACCTGCTGTTTGTTGGTATTCTGACCATTTCTGTTGACACTCCACCTATTGTAGCATAGCTATTACATTGGGTGTTTTGAGTTGGTTGTTGGCCTGAGTGCCCTATTTTTCGAGCTCTCCTTCTGCACACTCGGTTGCATTAGGGTTTTTGAGCTGTTTTTTACTCACCTCAACCCACAGAGATTTGACACCATCTATCACCATTGAGTCTCCGAGACATTCTCGGTGCCTTAGGGGCCAACCCCCACATCATGGTTCACTTGACACCACTCGTCATCGACACAGATCATCTTCACTTGATACCACTTATCATAGATCTCGAGCCTTGTCACTTGACTCCACTCATCAGCGGCATCGGAATCCGTCACCCAATAGTGACGCCCCTTATTTTACCTCCGATTCTGAGCCAGAGTCTGAGAACCCCATTTACACTGCCCCTACTAGCCCCATGGATGGCATGACTTCCACTCCCGTCTTGGTAGAGATTGATGGCGTCCCATCCACCACTACACCAGCTACCACACCTGCTTTGGGTATGCCCTCCATGGGGCCCCCATCTACCGTTCCCCTCACGACACCTATTCCCGCAGCAGGAATACCTGTTCCCACTCCATCATTGGCTCACACTACCCAGGGTGGTGCAAGACCATCCCACATTACCTTAGTTCCCCCACTTGGGGGAAACCTCCCTAACGCTACCCCTCCACTTGGGGGTGTTAGCCTCAACTTGGTCCCACCCACTACTGTGTCACATCCTACTTCCAGTTTTCCATTCATGGCTAGTCTCAACCTGCCTAACCTAGCCAGATTAACCAATGACCCTATCCGACACGACCCTGTGTGGCCTCACATGCCCACCAAGCTCCCCTCTGACATCCCCAAGTTCGAGGGCAAGGCAGGTGAGGACCCACAAAACCACATTATGTCCTTCCATCTATGGTGTTCCTCCAACTCCATAGTGGATGACTCTATCCGCCTCCGTCTCTTACAGCGCACCTTCACTGGCTCTACAGCCAAGTGGTATATCGAGCAACCCCATGGAACCCATGCCACCTTTGCTTCCCTTGCATCAACCTTCCTGCAGTTTTTCTAGTTACATGTCCGCTATGATGTGGGCATTGAGATCCTCCTATCATGCCGACAAAACATGGCTACCCACATCACAGACCACATTCATGAGTGGCGTCGACGCTGTAGCTTATGCAAGATCAAATTAGACGACCGTATCTTCCTAGATTGGTTCCTCAAATCCCTTCTTCCTGTTATTGCTAAGGATGTGGCATCCGAAAGACCCCAGTCTGAAGAAGAGGCCATCCTTAAGGCCCAACAATTCGACCTCATTTACGCCCAGTCGGGTTATCTCTATACCATTATACCTGATGCCCCTCGCGGTGAGTCTTCACAGCACGATGTGCCGGGGGCATCCCACACTGCCGACAGCATCATTGGCCATGTCTCTTCGCACCCTCAACCATTTTCCATAGCACGTCCTACCCCTGGCCCTGACCTTTCGCAGGCTAACTCCCAGTCTGGAATAACCAACTCATATGCTCCCATGGCACACCACCATTCTCATGGACCCTCATGTCCACCGCAGTGTTTCGGTCATGCGACTCCCACTTACGCCTCCGCGGTCGCACCTCAGCACTACTACCACCAGCAGGTTGCACCAGCTCCTGTGCCTTCACAAGCCCAACCCGCTTATTACACGCCACAGGAAGCCCCTGCGACAAACCCACAACCCATTCCGTAGCCCTATCAGCAACCCCCTCAAGTTGCTGCCCCTGCGCAGCCTCCACCTACATATCATCCACCGCAACCTGCTCCAGCACCTGTGCAACCTCAGAATCCACCTGCTGCCCAAGGGCAAGTTTATGCTCAACAAAACCCGCAACAAAACCAGAACAACCAACGCAACCAGGGCCAACAAAACCGTAGCAGGGGCTGAAATCATGGAAATAACCAACCTGCAGACCAAGCTGGTCAACCCCCTAATCCTCCTGATAATAATAATGTGTCCCCTGCTAACCAAAACCCTGATCGGCCGCCCAAGCAGGATAAAAACCCCAATTTGCGAACAAACCATCCTTGTTCTATTTGCGGGGTCTATGGCCACTACACACATTTTTTCCCACACATGGAGCGAGTTCAACAACTTTGGGCTGAAGATGCCCACCGCCAAGGGCAGGCGGCTCCTCAAGCACCACCCAACCCCCCACAACCTCAGCATCCACCTTTGGTGCTGCAAAACCCCTTACCAACCCAAGGGGTAGTGAACACCCAAACATTGGCTCCCCCGCAAGCCAACGCACCAACCCAATAACAAATCACTTACGCTGCTCCTGATCAACCCATGCATGACTCAGGTACCCACCACTTGTTGATGATGTCCTTCGATGAGGTCAATCCCCAGACCCGGCGGACCCAATATGGCACCACCCCTGAAGCCCCTCCCTCCGATAAACCCACTAATGCTCATCCCACTGATCAGGCGTTATGTATACCTCCACCTCCACTAGATGGCGTTCCCAAAGCACCTCCTTTCCCGCTTCGCCGTATCAACAATAACCCCAATGCGCGGGCTGCGTCCAACTACAACATTGTCGATGACTTAGCCCAATCCCCCGCAGCCATTTCTGCGTTAGAAGTCTTAAAAAACTGCCCTTCGCAGCACAAGACTTTACTCTCAGCCATTGGGGCTATCGATCCTAATGATTCGAGTTTAATGGCATTTGATTTGGACCAATCCGAACCCTGCATGCCTTCCACTTTAGCGTTCCAAGTTTGTGTTTCTGTTCAGAATTTTGTCATCCATCGATGCATTATTGATGAAGGTGCCTCTACATGTGTCATGTCCACCCTCATCTGGCAGAAATTGGGATCCTCCCCTCTCCACCCGTCCACTACTGCGTTGCGAGCCTACGACGGCCGTTCGGCTCAACCACAAGGCCTATTAACTAACGTCCCCGTCCAGCTGGCTGGAAAAACTGTCCTCATCGACATCGAGGTTATCAATGCACAGCTTGATTATAACCTTTTACTTGGCCGCAGCTACATGTACGCCATGCGGGTGGTTGCTTCTTCCGTTTTTTGTACCATGATGTTCCCTCACGAGGGACGCATGGTCAAGGTCGACCAACTCACCTACTATGATCCCAATGCCCCCGCGGCACCTGAAAATGTTCTCCCCATGGTTGAACAACCTGTTTCGAGTGCCACCACTTCAGTTGTTTCCTCTATGGGGCTTGAAGTTTACTCATATGAGCCCATGACCTCGACCTTCCAATCTATTCCACCCCCGTCACCTGCCACTGACGTGTCTGACCTGTGTACCCTGTCTCATAATACGCGAACTCCTACTAATCAACCGCCCTTGTTACCTAAGCCCCCTTTGGTACCTAGCCACATTGGTGCTACCCCCATCCATACCATTCCTTTCCTCTTCCCTCCATCAGGAGTAGTTAGCGCCCCGGTCATGGCTACCCTCAGCCTCCCCGGTTTAACCTTAGGATTACCCGTTTGGTATCTTTCACCTCCCGTTCCCCCGCCGACACCAGATGTCGTCCTGTAACCGGTGCAACCCATTTTCACTACTAGTCAACCACCTCCCGGTGTCACTACCCCGTTGTCCTCCATGAACCCCCCCCCTCTTACCAAACCCACTGGGGGCAGAGGCCCCCAACCTTACTCTGTTGTCCCACCTCCCAAGACAGTAAAAAACCCCCCTATGTTTCGTGCTCCTCCCAAATGCTCGTTGTGCGATGAGTTGGGCCATGCGACTCACCAATGTCCTCAGTTACCCGCATTACAGGAACACATGGAACTGCTTGACAATGACCCCACTATCCTGGTTGTCCACCTTGATCCAACCCCCAAGCCTCGCGACAAATCCCTGCGCACTAACCACCCCTGTGCCATATGCAGTATTTACAGGCATTACACAAATCACTGTCCCGATCTCCCCGATTACAGATCAGCTCTCTTTGAGATGAACAATCTGGATCTTAAGACCGCACCACCCACCATTGAGGAGATCCACCCCCCGCATTCTCCCCCTTCCGGAGAGGTTAATACCATTTATATGATCTCTTCTGCCACTACTCCCTCGTCAACCGATTTGATGACACAAAATTTCTGCACTGATGAGGAGATCCTCGAGGCTCTCACTACCCTGGAGTATCCTTGGGATGACATGCACCATCATTCCTACTTTCTCCCAGATGAATCCTCTTCTACCACTGCTACCCAATTTGCAGTTGAATCCAAAGACTTCCTTCCCCCCAAGGTCGACTAGTTCAAGGACCCTATTCTTGCTCCAGACGCCTTCAAGGAGGGTAATATGGCCAACATCTCACCTGTCAACCAAATTGATATCGCTACCCCAGGAATCTCCCCCGAACTCATCACTTTAGGAGCCTCTTGCAGTGAGCACGAGATTGAGGAATACAAAAAACTCTTCAGAGAATTCCGTGATGTCTTTGCCTGGTCCTATACGGAAATGCCCGGTCTTGACCCCGCCATTATAGAGCACCACATTGACACATGGCCTGATGTACCCCCCGTTCATCAGAAACAGCGTCCCATTCATCCCTCAAAACTCCCAGCTGTCAAAGCAGAGATTGTGAAACTCCGCACGGCAGGATTCATTTATCCCATTGCCTATACCACCTGGGTTTCAAACCCTGTTCCCGTTAACAAAAAACAAGGCACCATTAGAGTATGCACTGAATTCCGAGATTTAAACTACGCCTGTCCCAAAGACAATTTCCCCATGCCATTTATTGACCAGCTCATCGATGCGTGTGCGGGGCATGAAGTCCTCTCATTCATGGACGGTTTTTCCGGATACAATCAGATCCAAATCCGAAAGGAAGACCAGTACAAAACTGCCTTTACTACCCCATGGGGCACCTTTTCCTATCGCGTCATGCCTTTTGGCCTCAAAAATGTTGGTGCCACATTCCAGCGGGCCATGACCTATTGCTTTCATGATTTGGTCCATATCCTGCTCGTCTACCTTGATGACCTTACAGCTCATTCCCGGAAACGATCAGACCACCTTAACGAACTTCGGCAAGTTTTTTTGCGTTGTCGCAAACATCAGATCCGCTTGAACCCACACAAGTGTGTCTTTTGCATTCCGACAGGCCGATTAAAAGGTTTCATTTTTTCCCAGAAAGGAATTATTGTTGATCCCCTGAAATTCCAAGCCATCTTAGACCTTCCCTCTCCTCGCACGCTCCGGCAACTCCAAAGCTTGCAAGGGCGATCCAATTTCCTTCGACGCTTCGTTCTTGATTACGCCACAACTGTTCACGGTTTCTTGTGCCTACTCCGTACCCACATCCCCTTTGTTTGGGACGAGCAAGCAGAAGCGGAATTCGAAGCCCTCAAGAAAGCTCTCACACAAGCCCCCTTGATCTCCCCTCCGGATTTTTCTCAGGATTTCATTCTCTACGTCTCAGCTTCCGAGCATGCTGTGTCCGGAGTCTTGGTTCAAGAAGACACCTCACACCAAGAGCATGTCATTTACTACGTCAGCTAGACCTTGTCCGGCCCACCCCTACGTTACCCATATGAGGAGAGACTAGCCCTAGCAGTGGTCTTTTCCGTCCAAAAATTGCGACACTACATTTTACTTAGTCATACCACAGTCGTCGCTGAATCCAACCCCATGGTATATCTCCTAAACCGGCGGCTCCTGCAAGGTCGTGTGGCTAAATGGGTCATTATCCTCCAAGAATATGACCTCACATTCCGAACACCTAAGAGCACTAAAGCCCTTGCGCTTACCCAGCTCATCACTAATCTCCCTTCCTTTCTCCCGGCCCCACCCATCTCCGATGAGTTACCCGACAATTACTTGTTCACTATCTCGTCTGATGATCCATGGTACGGTGATATCTTGTTATACTTACGCACGCAGAAGTTCCGACCCACAGTCACTCGTAATGGACGTCGTCGTATTCGTCACCAGGCCTCTCGCTACCTCCTCTTAGGAGATGTCCTTTACCGGCGAGGGGTCGACACAATTCTTCGTCGTTGCCTTACACATGAGGAAGCTGAGCACGTCCTTAATGATTGTCATAGCGGTGCCTGCGGCGGCCATTTCTCAGGGATGGCCACTGTCCAAAAGGTCATTCACGCTGGATACTTCTGGCCCACACTTTTCACCGATTGCATCACTGCGGTCAAGAATTGCCATAACTGCCAACTGTTTTCCCCTAAGGCCCGGACACCACCTGCTCCTTTACACCCGGTCATCACCGTTGGTCCCTTTTGTAAGTGGGCCATCGACTTCATGGAGTGTAGACCCCCATCTGCGAACGGCCATAAGTACATTGTCGTTGCCGTCTATTACTTCACCAAATGGGCGGAAGCCATGCCCACCTTCAACTGTACCACTGAAACTGCTGCCCATTTCTTTTTTAACCATGTTATCACTCGATTTGGGGTCCCTAAATAGTTGGTCTCAGACCATGGATCTCACTTTCAAGATTCCGTGTGGCGCAAGTTATCCACCCTCCTCAAGTTTGAACACCAATTTTCCTCTGCTTACTACCCTCAAGGGAACGGTCAAGTAGAAGCTGTTAACAAAATCCTAAAAACCATACTCCAACGCACTGTTGATCGACATAAGTCCAATTGGCACCATATGCTTTTCCCTGCATTATGGGCTTACCGTACCTCCACCAAAACCGCCACTGGTTTTACCCCATTTCATCTTGTTCACGGTGTAGAGTCTGTCCTCCCCATCGAGTGTCAGATACCCGCCTTGCATATCGTCGTTGAGCTCCTCCCCGATACCTCCCCCCTCGAGCAACGTTTTCTATCCCTCGAACAAGCAGATGAAGATCGTCATGCCACTCTCCAGAACATCGAAGCGGCCAAAAACTGCTCCAAAGCCGGTTATGACAAACATGTCCACCCTCGAACTTTCCTCGAAGGGGACCTCGTCCTCACCTATGACCAAGCCCACGACAAAACAGGTAAAGGAAAGTTTGAATCCATGTGGCAAGGCCCTTACATTGTGCAGACCTGCCTCGGCAAGGGGGCATACATTTTAGCCGATTCTGAAGGCCACCCTTTATGTAATCCCTGTAATGGGTTGTATCTTAAATGCTTTTACCCATAACTGAAACCGCGACCTCATTGGTCTGCATTGTACAGTTTGATCTCTTTTTTGTTTTTTACCTTCTTTACCATAATCTTACATTCATCATTTTTTGCATGCCCACAGATGGACCATCTTCCACCTCGTTACACTGGCTTTGCTGATGGCGCAAGCCGCTGGTCTCCTAACCTGGCTTCTGCAGCATGGGTCTTATATTCCCCTTCCAACGAACTGATCCACCTTGATTGAATATGTATAGGCACTGCTACCAATAACCAGGCAGAGTATGATGCTGTGACTGGTCTCCTGACTGCTGCCCTCCAGATGGGCATCTGTCACCTTCATGTGTTTATGGACTCCCAGCTACTTGTCTCCCAGCTCAAAAACTGCTACCAGGTGCGTGATACTTGCCTATTTAGAAAATTCCTACGTACAAACAACTCAGCCGACAGTTTGAATCCATCACATTCACACATGTCCCAAGAGATTACAATAGTGTCGCAGATCAAATGGCCAATAACATCCTAGATTGGCATATCAATCACACCATGTAACACCTCCATCCTGCATAGCATCTCATCAAAATATATCAAAACCCAAAAAGATTGCAGTGCATCCACATTTGCATCCATGTACATAAACCATAAAAACACATAAAATACACAAGGGGCATCCACGTGCCCAAACATCCTAGACTACTTGCATCCACGTGCAATACAAACATATCACACATCATAAAGCGCATCCACGTGCGTACAACTAAAACAACATCACAAAAAGGTGCATCCATGTGCATATATATATATACATCAAAAAGTACATGTCACAGTGCTATACATGCCCTGAGTACCCCTGTACTCAGCAATACAAAAATGTCTGTACATCCCTACATATCATAAAATACACGCTGTAGCTGCAAAACTCAGGGGGAGTCCCCTGCACTCCCTAATGAGAGTCGTGCCCCACGTCACTGCCGGTATCCGCTGCCTCTGAATCCTCCCCTCCCTCCTCCTCCGGCAAATCCTCATCCCGTCTGGGCTCCGGTGCCCATGCCCTATCCGCCAAGATAGCCACCTGGATCGCAATTGATCTGAAGTCGTGGGGTGCCCTCATGCAATCCTGAATCACGTCCGGATCGATGTCCCGCCACCCCTCATCAGTCACCCCCACCAGCAAACAGTCAAGCAGGGCCCGTACAGACTCCAGTGTCCCCTCTGCATCCCTACGACGCACCTCCCCCCGTCCAGGAAGCGCTGGAACAACCACAATCCCCCTTCGTGCCACATGCCCTGGTGGTGGCCTCGAGCCCACATCTGCAGATCACCCATTTGTCAGTAACAATCTATCAATCAACTATCATATATAAAACTTGACAATGTAATCAAACCATACGTACCATCTGGTCCCCATGCCTGTCCAGGCGGCCGTGGTGCCTCTGGATCTCCTGTGTAATCCATATCTCTATATGGATAATCATCCAGCGTCAACGGTAGCTGGAGCCACTGTAGGTACAACTCCTTTGTGAAGTACCTGCCAACATCGCCACCACCACGGCAGTGCATCATCTTGCCCCACCGCACCATCCGCGGCTCGCTCAAGCCTCCTGCTCTGATCGGCACCCTCGGCCGCAGTGTGGGTACCCTCTCCATAAAGAATGCACATAAAAAGGAACCATAGCGAAACCCTTTTCCAGATTCCTTCGCTACTGTTAGCTGCCGCTGCACGCAGGTCAGGAACATCTGGCCCCACACATAATACACACCGGCCAGTACGCGCTCCACTAGTTGCATCTGACCCCCAGACACCTTCTCCGATGACTGGGATCCCAAGACGCGCACCACGCATGCTGCCATGGCCCGCACTGCTGGCTCCTGTAGATCTCTCACCAGAAGTGCATTCCTATGCACCCGAGCCTCTGGACCACAGAACTGCTCCAGCATGTCATCCATATCAATATCCGTGGATACCCGCGGTTGTGTGTCTGCCACCCTACCCAGACAGGGAAACCCCGTCAGGAAGTATACATCAGTCAGGGTGAGGTCCACCCTCTCACCCTGCACTCGGAACGCCTGTATCTCTGGCTCCCAGAAACCAACCAGTCGGTTCAGCAGCAATGCTGCTGACCGCATCATAGGTACCTGGGTGAACTTCAGCAGTCCGAATAGCCCCAGCATCGATCGTACCCAGCGGTCCTCTCGGACGATGGCCATAATCTCATCGGGTATCTCCCGCTCTCTCGATAGCACCTGCGGCATCCTGTCAATCATACAAAGTAGACTCTTTAGACTCATGTCAAACAAATAATAATCACCCTTCCCCCAACCAAAAACACAAATAGCTCGGTTCAAAACCGGGGCTTTAGGGTTCCCTGCCACGGTTTTCGACCACGGTTGTTAGACCTACAGTCGCGGTCCCCAACCGCAGCTGTCGGACCTACAGTCGCGGTCCCTAACCGCGGCTATCACGCCTTCAGTCGTGGTCCCTAACCGCAGCTGTCGAGCCTGCAGTCGCGGTCCCTAACCGCGGCTGTCGAGCCTACAGTCGCGGTCCCTAACCGTGGCTATCAAGACTAAACCCGCGGTCCACCCCACGTGGACCGTACAATGCGTACCCTAGGACCCACTACCCCCCTCCGAACCCAATAACAAAGCAGGTATGGATTTGATGGAATACCTGTATCTCCTGAATCTGAAATTGGCCGGTCGGATCGTCCAGAAATTCCACCTCAGCTCTGGTCCACTCCGAACACTAGTCAAAGTCAAATAGTACAAATGACACTTGTCTTGTTGGGCCCACTTACTATTTATAGTCCGTTGAATTTTTTCTTGTTTTGGCCGTTCTGAATCCGTACGGAGTCCATTTTTCGAACTGTTTCCACCATTGAAATCAGCACGACGAGACCGCCATGATGGTCACCTCGTTGCGTTATTTTTTCTACATCATTTTTCACCCATTTTTTAGACACCGCTAGTCACCTCGGTTTGCGTGCCCCATTAGCCGTTCTCCGTTTTTCACACTTTTTATATCACTGGATTCATTTTTTCGAGCTCGTGATGATGCTTGAGATCATTTCTCGCTCTCACTTGGTACAATTTCAACGTGTGTCCCGACACCTTGCTGCCTCGATTTGCTCGCCACATCGACCGCCATCAGATTGTTCCACACTTTTTACATGAGCCATCCACTCCTATCATACTGCAAATGTTTCGTTATTTTGCCACCATTAATTCACCTCGCAAGGAGGCCCACCAGTGTTCCCCCCCACCCTCGTTCCTGGTCATCATAAATGTTCTTTGATTGAGCACTTCCTCCTTGCCTGACCATTCCATTACTTCAGAGTCTTCTTATTGCTTTCAGACTCCTTAAAATTGAAAGCACCCACGAGCATGAATTGTCCTGGGCTCGTAAAATCCGCACGACAGTACCATTCTATCACTTCAGAGTCTTCTTATTGCTTTCAGACTCCTTAAAATTGAAAGCACCCACGAGCATGAACTGTCCTAGGCTCGTAAAAAACCACACGACAGTACCATTCCATTACTTCAGAGTCTTTTTATTGCTTTTAGAATCCTTAAAATTGAAAGCACCCACGAGCATGAACTGTCCTGGGCTCGTATAAATCCACATGACAGTACCATTTTATATACACACTTCTTCTAGTTCCCTAACCCATGAAGAAGTTCACACGTGCCTCTTGGCGCTATGATCGATCCTCTCGGCAGCACCCCCAATTAGGCTGCCTTTGTTCAGAGTATTCTGCAGTCTCCTGCCATTTTACCACAGCTTGAGTCTCCCTCAGCCCAGTCACCCTCCCAGATCCAATACAGCTATGACCCCCTTACCACTAGTCAGTTTCATATGCTGCCCGATCCTCCCCGCCATCATACTCTGAACAAAGGAAGTTTGAGTCCACCCACTCTACTTGCCCAATTATTCCCCCCAGTTCATCAATCCTACCATCAGTCCTATTACATTTCGGTTTTTCACCTCGCGCTCCTGTCAAGGAAACATCATTGCCTTGATAGTTGCAGGTCTCCCTCTGTCGACGGAAGCCCCTCTATTCCAGAGGATAGACCCAGAGGCCCCTGCACCTTGGACCCATCACCATCCGTGGTGAGTGCCTACGGACTATTTTGGGAGGAGTCATCATTGCCTCTTCGAATGGTTGTTTCTCACATGCTCGACTTCAGCACCTTGATCGCATTGTTGATAATCGCGTAGGATTTATATCCCTTCCATTATTTGTCGAAGACCCCGGATTTCCCCCGACTCTAGCACATTGGTGAGTCACTTCGGAATGCCCAGTTATATGTTCCCATGGATTTCTGGGCTACGTTGGTGATTGTATTCAGAAGCCACCCTGTTCCGCACTTCCTTGAGTACCTAGTTTAGTTCCAGTTCAGTGTACCATTGCGAGTGTGACCCTTGTCACTCTGATCCAGCAGCTCAGCAGTTCCTTTGGTACCACATTCAGAAGCACTGCTATCATTTCAGTGTATCCGTTCTTCAGCTTAGACATGATCAGCCCAGCAGTATGTCCCAGCCGAGCAGTATCGAATCCTACAGGTCCCTCTTTTCGGGACTCACAGTTATGTTTATGTATCTTGATATGAGCATGGGTATGCCCGCCTCGTCCATATATTGAGATTCTTCCTCATTCACTATTTGAGGCCATGTATATGTCAGGACCCCATTGTTATTATTTTGTTATATCCTGATACGAGCATGGGAATGCCTGCCTCGTCCATATGATCAGATGATTCCTCATCCATTATTGAGGGTATGTACTTTTAGTTCTTGCAGTTGGTTCGGGATCGTTGTTCCGGGCTTCAGTTTGTTTCTTCCCTTCTCCACACCCCAGGAAAACCACATATGACTTATGATGTCCATCGGCCATACGATGAGCTCCTGCCCTCACACATCAGGGGGGAATTTGTTAACACCCAAAAAGTGTTCACTACCTCATCTACCCCACTACATGGCTCATTTGTCCGTTTTCCTACCATATTTCCTTGAAAAACCTGAAAATCCCGCCAAAAAGCCTCCAAAAGGCCTAACAAGCCTCCAAAAGGCCTAAAATGCCTCCAAAAGGCCAAAAAACCCCTTTTTTCCTCCAAAAATATCCAAAATTCCTCTAAAATAGCAAAAATCCCCAAAAGGGGAAGAAAAAATATAAAATAATGAGGAAAAAACCCTAAACAGCTGCCCTAAACCATATGGTTTCCAAAACCATGGGCCAACACTCCACCACCAAAAAACTATAAATAAGTGATGGAGACCCCTCATTTCACATCCACAATCATAAGCATCCTTACTCTGCCAAAACAGCTCTGGAAACCCTAGCTCACCCTTGAGCTACTTTCACCATTGAGAGCCCCCTTTTGGCCCATTTCCACCATCGGAGAAGGAGAAGGAGCAGGCTGGATCTTGGAGCAACCCTCTCGGATCACCGCAACGAGCTTCACCAACCTTCACACCGGAGGTAATATCAATATAAAAACCATTCTTTACGTTTTGTTGTTTTGTTTCATGCATATATTTAGAGTAGTTCGTTTTTCTGTTTAGCATTTTTATTTACATTTTACTAAACTGCTACTAAAAAGTCACTTCTCCTTAGTAGGTGCTCATTCGCACAAGCTAGGGGTAAAACCCTAGCTACACCTTTACATACTAATATGGCTTTGTTCTTGATTATTTTCCCATTTTCATTTACTTTGTTTCTAAACACCCATTTAGTTCCAATACCATTCTTATTTTTTTGTCTTGGAACCAATTCCAAAGTTTGATTCTTTTCAATTTGGTCCAATTCTTATCTTTTCATTCCTCTTTGATTGAGTTGGGCTCAATATGTGACAAGAGAGCTATTTCTGTTTGATACAACAATTGTCTTCTTGTCTTTACTCCAGTGCTTTTATCTCCAATATTTAGGTCTTCAGGATGATTCCTTTGAGTTATTCTTGAGGGTCTCTTTATGTCTCTTCTTGGGCATTCTTATTTTATTTCTTCTTCTCTAATATCTTCCTCTTCTTCTCTGGTATCCATTTCATCTTCTTGTGTATCTTCCTTTTCTTCTATATTTGGTTGTGCATCATTTAACTCATCATCATCTTCATCTTCACTATCAAGTATGGATTCTTGGTGTTTGAAGTTCTTTGTTTTCAAGTCATCCACTTTAACATCTACACTCTCAACAATCTTATGTAATATAATATTGTAGCATCGGTATGCTTTCTTGGTAGAATCTTATCCAAGGAAGATACCTTCATCATATCTAGCATCAAATTTTCCAAGATCATTATAAATCCTTTTGATGTAACACTTACTAGCAAAGACCTTGAAGTATTTTAAAGAAGGAACTCTCCCAAACCATATCTCATAAGGAGTCTTATTATTATTAATCTTGAGCTGAACTCTATTTAAAATGTGTACTTATTTTCTTACAGCTTCTATCCAATACCCATCAGACAATTTTGATTCATTGAGCATAGTCCTTGCATCCTCCTGGACTATTCTATTCCTCCTCTCAACAACCCCATTTTGTTGAGTTGTTCTGGAAGATGAAAGTTTTCTCTTCATTCCATGAATTTCACAGAAGAGATCAAACTCTTTTGAGGTGAACTCACCACCATTGTCTGATCTAATACATTTGATTTTTTCCTCTGTTTCATTTTCAACAAGAATTTTAAAAGCTTTGAACTTGTTAAATGCTTCTAATTTTTCCTTGAGAAAAAATACCCAAGGAATTCTAGTAAAATCATCAATGAAAAGCATAAATTAGGACTCTCCTTGCAAACCTTTGGTCCTTGTAGGTCCACAAAGGCCAGTGTGAACCAACTCTAAAGGTTTTGAGGTTGAATATTCTTTTGTTCTGAACCTTATTATAGTTTGTTTCCCTAGTTGACAATGTCTACATATAGGATTTGAAGGTTTTGTGATCTTTGGAAAGTTTCTTATTGCCCCAAGATTGCTGAATTTTACTAAATCGTCAAAGTTATTGTTCCCCAACCTCATATGCCATAGCCAACTTTCATCCACTAAATTTATATGACATTCCTCATTCAATTTTATATTTAGTATGTATATATTCTCAGGAGTTCTAGGAGCAGTACCAACCAATTTTCCTGAGTCCTTTCTCCTAATATCACATTTCTTGGAATCGAAGCAGAAAATGTGTCCCTGATCATAGGTTTGGATGAAACTTAATAAGTTGGGTTTCATATTTTCAACAAGCACACATTCTTGGATTTTTCTTTTCCCAAATTCATAGTGCCTTTCCCAATAATGTTACCTGAAGCATTGTCACCAAATGTAACTTTACCCTTATGTTTCTTTAAGCTCTAAAACTTGTCCTTGTCTCCTGTCATGTGTTTTGAACACCCACTGTCAACATACCAGAGATCTCCTTTATCTTGGACTTTCAAGGCAATAAGACATTTCTCTTTTGATTTTTTTTCTCTTCAAAGCTTCTTTTTTTCTATAATTTCCTTTGGTGTTTCTGATATTTCCATCAATCTGCAATTACTTATTTTATGTCCATAATTATGACAATTGAAACATTCTAAGTTCCTTTCTTGTAGAGGTGCGAAGGAGTTATAGTTTTTGCTCTTAATTTGACCAACTGTTTGTTTGTTTTTAGGGTTATAGTTTTTAACCTTCAAATTTTTCTTTCCATATGCTCTACAGTTCATAGCTTCATGTCCGAAGTTAGAGAATGCATAACAATTACCAAAGAAAATGTGAGGATACCTATTTTGACAAACCTTTTTTGGAGTTGTCTTGACTTCCTTCTTGATGCGTGGAAATAATCCTTTGGAGTTCTGATCATTGCTTGTCTCTTCTTCATCTTTATTATTAAATGTAATGAGGAGAGAAGTTGCATAGCATTTTAAGTTAACTTGGTTTTCTACTTGAGAATAACCTATTCCATTTTTGTTACTTGGATCCCTTTGTGTGGTTATAATTTCATCTAAGACTTTAGATCTATTTTCATATTTTGTTTGGATAAGTTTTGCATCTAGTTTTTTTCTTAGGTGAACTAATTCTACCTCCATTATTTCATAGGTTAGTTGTTTCTCTTTAAGAGTCTTCTTCAAATTTCCTTCCGTCCTTTTTTCATCTAGGATTTGGTTTTTCAGGTTGCTTATAAATTTCTCCATCTCTTTTTATTTCTATTCATATTTTTATTTTTGTTCAACTACAAATTTTTTTAGCTGTCTATATTAGTTTTTGTATTTTCTTAATTCATCCAAGGCATTGATAATTTCTTCTTCCATATTAACCTCTGCTTCATCTTTTGACTCTTCCTTATTCTCAATTTCTTATATCTCATTAGACTCTTCAATACCTAGAAAAATGACTTCATCATCACTGTCACTAATCTCAGATGAATTGATGTTCTCTTCTTTTGAGTAAAATTTCCTTTTATCTTTGTAATTATTTTTCTTGTAGTGGGATTTTCCCTTCTTCTTGTATTGTTTATTTTTTTTATCTCCATATTTAGAGTCTTCCTTGGGATGAAGACACTTGGATGCAAAGTGCCCAATTTTTCCACATTTAAAACATTTGAAAGGCAGTTTTCCTTTGTACTTCCCTAATCCTTTCTGGAGTTTTTTTAATAAATTGGCTTATTCTACATTAGATTCTTCATGATGGTTGTGCTAAGGTTTTTTATTCTGATTTTTTATTTTCTTGAGTACTTTTAAGGCGGCCTCTCCTTTTGTAAGGTTCTCAAGACCTAGTCTTAATTCATAGGTTGTGAGGATTCCATACAATTCTTCCATTGTAAGTTCATCTAGTTTCTCTCGGTCTTCAAGAGTGGATACTTTAGGATTATATTCCATAGGAAGTGTTCTCAGTATATTTTCAATTAAATCACCATCTAGTACTTCTTCTCCCAAACATTTGATTGCATTGACAAGACTATCAACTCTTTCAAAGTACTCTAAAATATTTTCTTCATCCTTCATTTTTAGACCATCATATTGTACTTTGAGAGATTGTAGTTTTTCCTTCTTTACTTTGGAATCTCCTGCATTAGTTTCCAAATTATCCTAGAGCTGTTTTGCACTTTCACAGGTTAGCACTTTTGCAAGGACCTTCTTACTGAGTCTAGTTTGTAATGTATTTAAGGCTTTTGCATGCTCCCAAAATTTCTTCTTATCTTCTTTTTCTGTTGGAGTGAATTTTGGAACATCATATCCTTCTTCAACTAATTCCCATACTTCCAGTCCAATGGACATAAGGTAGGTTTTCATTCTAATATTCCATAACACATAGTCTTCACCATTAAATATGGGGACTTTTGATGATATCTTCAACTGCTGATCCATCCTGATGTATATTAATATTCGAGTGATTAAACCCTTTTAGTGAAGAGGTTGGACTTGATACCAATTGATGGATCAGGTCCTGACATTGAGAGGGGGGGGAGGTGAATCAATGAAAAAATTTAAACACAATTTATTTCACTTTATCAAATGTAAAAACAAATTTGGACACATTGATTTATCGTGGAACCCAAAAAGGTAAACCACCAACTCTTTTCTATTATCTGCAAAACTATTTTTACAATTTACAATAGAAAAAAAAAAATTTCTTCTCTTAGATCAACACCAACCGATCAAGATGCACCCACACCCTTATTCACCATCACCAAATGGTGGGAGGCTACGACCCCCTATTTAGTCATCTACGACTGACCTAGAGCATCTACTCCCCTTTGTAGGCACCAACCTGCCCTAGTACCTCCCTTCCACTGTATGAATGTTGATTTTGGTACTTCAAATTCTGACTTGGAAAGATCAGGTTTCCACAACAACTTATAACTCCAAGACACACTTTCTTATAATTTTGAATCTTCATTTAAATACTTTTGTTCATGCCCTTTCAAGTCTTTCATACCTTTTCAAACTTCTACTTCTTCAAATATTTGTCTTCATACCTCTTCGAGTGATCACATCTTTTCATTTTGTTTATTTAGGTCTTATAACAATTTTTAATTCTTTTAAAAAATAATATAATTATGTTTTATATTACTTATATGAATACTTGAATTCTAATAATAATAAAAAATTGCGCTTAACAATTTGACATTAGCGCTCAACCACACGACCTTAAATTCAAGTCTTGGTCCCTATCGTACTCACGAGAAAATGGTTTTCCTTGTATGGGAGCTTGGATTGTGATGCAATCAAATATTAACACCTTACCATCCATTTCCATGTTTTCCAAAAGATTAGGGGGCCTGCCATGTCATTTTCCATACGTTTTCTTCAATTCCACATTCGCCTCTCTGTAAATGCCACATTCACCATGTTCGCCTCTATGTCAATGCCACATTCACCAAAAGGTTAGGAGGCTTGACAAGTCATCCTTAGAGCTGGGCTGGTGAGCTTCTCATGGAGTCCAAGCACCTAGATCCCTCACCATAACCTCTTCTCTACGCATCGATAAGCATAGGGAAGGTCAACATATATAAACCCAAACAAGACAATTTTCATAGCCAATGTCGGATGATTTCCAATGGAGAAAATAAATAAATACCATTGATCACCCGATCATATGGTCCCTAAGTCTCTAAACAACCTATGTTTGCAGACCTGCTTATCTTCATTGCATTGATTCTGGCTTAGGTCCTTAATTCTTGAATGCATCGAGGAAGATCTCATAACCTTCGCCATTCTACTCACCCTAGGGTTGTCATCATCAATGAGATAATGGAATTCAGTGTAGGAAAGGATTTCGACCATCTCCAGTAGTGAAGTATATTAGGAATACTTCAAATCATTGAAAATCATAGATAATGCAGGTAATACATGGGTATCCTTCTTTCGTGGAAATAGATTTCGTGAAAGAGTAGAGTAGAATAATGCCAAATGCCGATGACCACTGCATTCAACCACTCTCACAATATCCAAATGCCCTATGCTTCTCCTAATCAGGTATTCAAGCATCTCAAAGCATCTCATAGCCACCATTTCTTCTTCTTCTAGGGATGTTAGTTTTCCTCTCGCAATCTAGCCTTACTTATTCGAGAATAGCAGCTAAATATCTTATCTGATTGAATATCTTGTCTTCCAGATGGTTGTAACACTCTTTATGTGGTTGACGTTCGTATTTCTTCATTTTCACTTCTGGGACAGGAGAAATTGAATAAATTTTGTCACCAAACTTAGAGAGCCTTTGGAAACCAATTCAGTGAGAAATGTCGAGTGTGACAATACTTCTCTAGTGTTATTTTTAGAATCCAAATTAAATCCCAAAAAGACTGGCCATTCTTGAACCCCTTTTATTCTCATTCTCCAGTTCAAAAATGGTGGGCCCCATGTTTATGATCATAGGGCATAACATAAATCATAGCCAACAATACAGATGATGCCATTGACTACAAATATTTATGTGCCACATTTTTATTTTGCCTTTTATGAAGGTTATAGAGCTTGTATAATGAATAGGCATGATATAAATGACTTTCTGACACCCATAATATCTTTGTTAACTTTGAAAGGTAAATTTCCATCATTTGAGGTTTAGAAGTCTCCTTAACCATGGACATAAGGCCACATCTTCTTTTTTCTCCATTCTATTTTCTGCTATTACATTACTTTGTCATCACATCTATTTGTTGCTCTCATCACATCACTCTCTCATCTTCTTTCATCATATCTATTCATCACATATGTTTTCCATCAATGACAACATGTTCTGTCATATTGCCAACAAATCAATCCCTATAACTTTAGGAAATAGGCCCAAGGATGATGCAATACTGCATTATCCTACTCCCTCTTAATGAGGAGGGTCCATAGTAACGACCAATTGAATCATCTACAACTAAATGTATATCTCATTTGCACATGAATGTAGGACCCGTCGTTTGTAAAGAATCGACGTAGAACATCCTCAACGTTAAATATGGGTCCACTCACAATCAAGTGTTATATTATGACATATACATATGAATGTAGGCACACTCTCCATGCGAGAGTATCACTTGCAACTGTAGATATCGTCTGCACGTAAATGCAGGATATGGCATCCGTAAGGACTCATTATAGGAAATCGTCAGCATGAAAGCTAGGACCACTCCATGTGAGTGTTATACTTCAGAATCCATAAGGACTCATAGTAGGGAATCCTCATTGTTAAAGCTAGGACCAATTGCAACCAATTGTTATAATACGACATCCACATATAAATGTAGGTACACTCTCCATGTGAGAGTAGCATCTGCTATTGTAGATCTTGTCTACACATGAATCCATGACCTAGAGTCTGTAAGGAATCATTGCAGGACATCCTCAGCATTAAATATAGGACCAGTCCATGCGAGTGTTATGCTATGACATCCACATATAAATGTGGGTACACTCTCCATGCGAGAGTAATGTTTGTAGGGCCATACTCAGCTAGTAAGGACCACTCTCAGGAGTAGAGTGTTATTTCTCGCAAGACCACCCTAAAGATAGGATACTATCATATACAAGTGAATGTCAGACCTTGTTAGCATCTTTAGGTGCACTTGGCCTATCTCATACTAAATATTCACTACCATCCCATCATCAATGATAGTTTCATCATCACTCCCCTTTTCCAGGGAGGATCCATATCATCAACCTGCTCCCCCTTTATCTAAGGAGGGTTCATATCTTCGACTTGTTATTCCTTTCCGAGGATATTCCATATCTTCGACCTATTCAGGACCTTTCCAAAGAGAGTCCATATCATCATTGTTCCTCCTTGTGAGGAAATTCTTTTCAGACTAAACCAATCTTATCACAAAAGTATTCAAACTTCACTCGAGATAGAGGCTTGGTCATCGCATCAACAACTTGCTCATTGGCATTCACATACTAGAGTTTTATAGCTCCCTTTTGTACCATATCCCTTATATAAAAATATCAGATTTCTATGTGCTTTGATTTATCATGGAACATAGGATTCTCTGTCATCTTTATACAACTCTAATTGTCACACAAAATCACTGTGGTATCCAAATCCATGTCAAATAGACCTGTCATCAGTTTTCGAAGCCATATCGCTTCACAACTAGCGGATCAATCTACTATGTATTATGGTTTAGCCATGCTGAGAAAATCATTGGACTGTTTCTTACTAAACCATGAGATCATGATGGATCCCAGACAATAGCATCCACCTGAGGCATTCTTTCTGTCTACAACACTTCCTAACCAATTTGAATCCATATATCCATATAATATGTAGTCATGATCTCTACCATACTATAGTCCAAATTATATCGTACCCATTAGGTGCCTCATCACATGCTTTTCAGCTATCTAGTGAACCCACCTAGGTTTAACTAGAAACTGACTTAAGGTGTTCACAAAAAAGCATATATCTGGCCTTGCATTCGTCAGATACATTAGTGACCCAATAATCTGTTTGTACTGAGTCATGTCCATTAAATCTGAGGATTCATCAAATAACAACTTTAAGTTGGTGTCCATGGGTGTGTGTTGTTCAGGACAATGCACCCTTGTAACCTAGGGTCTCTAGGGTTACCAACTTACTACGACACTTGCAGACAATCAGATTATCTAAAAAAAAAAATAGGAATAGGAAGGAAGCTTAGCATACCTGATTTATGACGGTTGATCCAAGCTTGGTCTTCTCCTTTTTTCAGTCTCTTCCAAAGCTTCCAGGGCTTCTCCAATTCACCTGCAAAAGACAAATTCTTCCAGCAATATCTTGTATATATATGTTAATGATTAATGAAATACATTTTCATAATAAGATAATTAAACATTTCATGATTCATCATATACAATAAAGAAACAATGCAAAGATTGGAAGAAGAACTTTCTTTATTAATAAACAGAAAATGGTGAGATTACAACCCAAATTCTGAAACAATGACTCCTTCTGCAGACCAAGGACATTGAGTTTTGCTACTCCAATATGTCTGAAGGCATACCACCAACATAAAGTTTCTCTTCCAATAATGATTGATTATCCCCATCCCATTCCCTCTATTTATACATGGGGAAATAGAGTGGTTTCAGAGGTTAGGATGGTTGAGATAGTTATTTATTAAGGATCAAGTGATCTTGAATAATCGTGATTTATATTTTTGATCATCACATTAAGGTACACACAAGTATATATATAGGAAAGGTGAGTGTGACATGCTCCTTTCTCAAATGAAACTCGCATGTTCAATGTACACGTGGGTTGCAATGAAAATAGTCGCATATGACATGCAGGTTGCAATGCAAATAGTTGCATGTGCAACCCTAATATCCAAATAAAAATATATGAAGCTGGTCAAGATATTATGTATCATCAGTCATGCAATTCTATAGTGTTTTGGCTACTTCAATCCTAATTTTCCTTTTGTGTCCCGACATATTATATGTCAGTACTCAGACGAAGAAGTGTCATTTTGGTTGATAATAGATGCCCCCTAATGTTTGAGGTCAGAGGGAAGTGATGGCCGAAATACATTACAATATTTTAATATTGGAGAACTCAAGTGTCCAAAGTAGTGGAAGGAGTACATGACACAAATACATATCAATGTCATATATAGAATCATGTCCGAGGATTCCATGTTCAATATAATGGAACACTAGCTTCTTTACAATATTTGATTACATCATATGATACAGGTACTAGACCACATATATTACAAAGGTGGATTGAAGCCACAATATACAATGATGAGTCTTCAAAATCTGGAAGCTGTGTAACTGATCACAACATATCTTGCACAAATTAGGTTATAAATGTGAACCTAAGGTCTTCATTGAAATCCAAAGGAACTAGTACAATCCCTACCATATGAATAGATGTGTTGAATTCGAACATGGAAGAAACTCAATAGAATGTCAGAAAATAAGTGGAACTAACAACTGAAGCAAAGGAGTTCACCAATGATGATAGTGCACCCTAAGGTACCATTGTCAAATCTCTAGGTCTTTGTATTAAGGACGTATTGATGAGAAACCATACTGTGATGAGGAAGGAAATGGATCCTCCAATGGATCACAAGAGTGACTAGGAACTGGATATGGGAAGGTAAACACAAGTAATACTTAGATAGGATAATGATGGAATCAGGATAATAATCAGATGAAGGGGTACATCCTTGAACAGTGAGCACGACACACAGATATGACCCAAGGTAGCTTTTAACTTGTATATAGGATAGCTAGACTTATCTTTCATGTAGGAGATATGATCAGATTCCCCATGCATAAAGGACAAGTGGAGAAGTAGTAAACTCAAAGTAATAGCTGAGCTGAAAGTGTAAATTGAAACATAAGTATCGTAAAGTTCATAGAATGCTATGTTCAAGGATGGCATGCTGCCATTGTTTATAACCCAAAGAGAGTACTTCTTCCTTATCTTTCCTGTTAAATTTTAACGAGTCCAAGAAATTCAACTCAGGTCTCTCTTCATTTTTGACAATCTTGAAGAGGGGAGAGAATAATTCTTGATATAGTCATCGATTCATTGATATTATGATCCTGAACTAGTACATGCTCGTGGGTTTTTTCATATTGTGAGAGTCTGAAAACTTCGAAGAAGACTCCAGGGGGTTATTTTTCGTACAATTTAGTCTCCTGAGGCCGAAAAAGTATAAAACAATCCACAAAAGAACTTTATTATCTATCGAAGAAGTAAGGCGCACCTTTTTCGCACTTTGTCAGGAAGGTCCGAAAAAGGTTAAATTACCACCTACCCAACACCCCTTCAAAACCAACATATATCCATATTTTTATGAGTGTGAAGGAAGGAAACATCACTCAAAAAGGTCCATTTGAGTACAAGAAATGGGGCTTACAGCAGTAAAATAAATGCTTTGTTCTTTAGGGTTTAACTAGCATGACAAAGAAATAAAGTATGCTCAGAATATTTTTTGTGTTTGGGTCCAGATCATGAAAAAGAGAAAACTAAGCTCATACCGGGTGCTCCTTTTCCATAAGTTTAGTGCATCGGGTCCAGAAAAGTGATAAACCTATACCTAAGAATACTATTCTCAATTTTGAATAAAAGAGAGTGCTCCTTTTTCGTATTATTCCACATGGTCTGAAAAAGTGATAACCTACCACCAATGTGGATTCCCATTCACATATTCTTAATGATCCTGAATGAACAAGTTTACTCAGAAGTCAAGTATATTTTGAGGAGTTAGACCTGGGTCTAAATAAACTCCATAAGTACATGGAGCCTTATAAAACAGGGATAGCTTGTGAAAAGAGACAAAAATGAGGCTCAATTTGGCATGAAAATTAGCTAAGAAGGCTCCCCTAAACCTATGACAAATGTGGCATGATTACCAAAAGACAACAAAGTGTTATAAACTAGGGTACTCATGGAAATGAGGCCCTATCCACGGAAGAACAATGATTTAGACGAGGTGAAAAATGGTTAAACACCATAGTCCATGGTCAAAGAGGTAATCCTTAGGTTAAAAGTGGATAAGGTATAAATGCATAACGAGATATGAAAGACTCAAATCCTACCCTATATGAGTGGATAACCACTTTTGAAAGAATTTGAACCTATTGCATTAGGAAAAAGAACATGGTATTAGTTCAATTGTAAAGATAATTTTCAAACTATAGGCTAGAAACCCAAAAATTGAATTTTTTTTCTATATATAGTTCAAAAATAGAATTAAAACATACCATTTGATATTTTTACCCAATTTGGAAACATTTTACCTCTAACTTGGATTTCTCAACAAGGACAAACCAGTGGACGATTTTGAATTCCACAAGTGTCAAGTTAGCTAGCTTTCCCTTCTCTTCCATTCCAACCGTTCTAAATTTTATTTTCATGCAAATTTTTAATGTTTTGGGCTTGCCCTAGGGAGGTCGTTGAGTACACGTGGGTAGGAAACTTATACAGTCCAGTCCATACGACCTACACGAAGGAAACTCATGTGTGACATGTGACCTATATAAGAGACTATTGTGTGTGTTGCGTAACATAGGAAATTTTGTATTATGGAAAAAATTCAAATAATTTGATGGATTCTAATGATTGATGGTGGTCAATTGGGTAGGTTCAAACATGGTTTTAGAATGGAGGGAACATGAGCACAAGAATATGGACTGAGAGGCTCTCCATGATTCCCCCACTGTGCAAGCATTATGGCAAAGTGGGTTGCTAAAGCTCTTCTGCACTTCTCCAATACGGGCTAATGTCCACTTGCTTTGAACATTTGATTAGCTATTGGGATCATGACGTCATATTTTTTAATCTTCAAGGTGAGATATTGGAGATAACTATGGAAGACAAGTACTTCATCATGGGGTTGTATCGCAGGGGTATTCTTGTGAACCTTGAAGGTACTGGAAGGGGTGCTGACCCCATGAGTTTCCAAGACTATGTGGACACCTACTGCATGCCAGGGAGTCAGAAAAAGGGATCATGTATCCCGATTGTTTATATCACCAACTTCCCACTACAGGTAGTGGTAAGTACAATAGTATGGGTTGCAAGATCTTCTTCATTACATCTCGCCACTCAGACACAAATGAGAGTGGAAGTGGAATTTTTACAGGGAACTATGTTCGATTGGTGCTCGGGTGTGATTTTGATCATGAAAAAGAAACTCTTTGACTATAAGAGAGGATGCCACAAGAATTTTGGGTATTCAAGTATATTGGTAGAATTCTTCTTTGAGAGAGTGTCCACTATCATCTCTACGGTACCAGTTCTGAATTTCTCTCATCGCCATCTTAGAATGAATAGGTGGGGAGAATTCTTCCTTTGCCAAGGTGGCGGAGGATCAGTCTAGGGTGTATACGATGATGAATTTTATGTGTGGTGGGGATGAAAATTACTAGGAATTGAATAGTTTCCTTACTCTGGTTTAGATTTTCTAGGAGACAATGATCTCATGCTACCTCCAGGAGGAATGTGGGGAGAGCTAGGTATTTTGATTTTTATGAATTTTTGTTAGAAAAATTATATACATATGTATAAGAGTTTTTAATCCATTTTAATGTTTAAAATGCAGATGTTGGACCTGTATGCCCTGATGGGCACCCCAATATGTATATATGGCCTATAGCAGGTGAAGACCATGGTTTGATGAGGGTACTAGAGGGAAAGCTGGCTAGGATGACCCAAAGAGTTTCAATAATACAGATTGAGCAAATTTCTGCTATTATGCAAGAATTTGTCATAGGGATTCCACCTACCTAGATACACCTCACAAGGAGGGTAGCCAGGGCCATTCTAGTTTACATAGAAGCTGAAGAGGCTACTGCAGATGAGGAGGTTGATGATGCTGGTCATGTGCGTGATGCCAGTGATGTGGGTAATCAGGCCTAGATCAACAGGAATTTTATGGATTGCGATCCAAATTTTTTGTATATTTATACAGTTCTGACTGGATCTTAGGATCAAAATCAACCTATATATGGACATTTTTTTAGATATATATATATATATATATATATTTTTCTTTTTCCTGGTTATTTACATGTGTTCCAAATGTATCTGTTATTTATATTTTACAAAATGTGTGTTAAGTGCCAATCTAGAATATAGTTCACATATGCATCAGTTAATGTATTTTCATTACATGGAATGTGATTACATGAAATATAATCGAAATTTCTTTCAAGTAACATAACTTGCAAAAACTAATGTAACAAGGTAGAGTTTGCACCTGATAAGCTCCATTGAGATGGGAAACCACCAATTGAGAGTTAATTCTGACTTCCAAATGGGTGGTGCCACATGACAAGGCATCCCATAACAAGTCAATAAAAACCCTATACTCGGCCACATTATTGGTAGCAATACCTAGGAAATATCCTCCAGAGGTAACTAGTTGTCTCGAGGGTGAATAAATGACCCATGTGGCTGAAGCTAGGTTACAAGTATGACGACTAGCGCCATCTGTAAAACCTATGAACCAATCAGATGACATATGTAACAACCATCATATGGTATAATAAACACTAACCAACTAAATATTGTACATAAAATTACATACAATAAAATACAAGAAAAAGCACTAAGCCTAGGCATAGTACTTCTTCAAGTAGAGCCCATTCCTAGGCTCAAGCATCTCATTTCCATCAAAATCAATTAATTCATATGCCCCTTTCTTCAATACCTTTGACACAATGTAGGGTCTTAACCACATGGACTTGAACTTTCCTTCCCCCAGGGGTTCTTTATCCCGATATTAGAGAAAGAAAAAATCCCCTTTAGAAAAGTTTCTAGGCTTAACAGCTTTATCATATTGGTTCTTAACCCTATTCTTATGATATTCATTTTTTGTTAACACATCTCTGCGTTGCTCATCTAGATTTTCCAAATGTAGCAAACATTCTTCTAATTCAGTCGTGTCAGGGAGTGCATTAATGACAATTTTAAGCGATGTAATTTCACACTTAATAGGAGTGACTGCTTCCACCCTGTGAACAAGTTGGAAAGGTGAAAACCCCATGGAAGTTTTAACATTGGTTTGGTATGCCCAAAGTGAAGGATATAGAATAATGTGCCAATTTGACCGAGTTGCGTTGATAGTATGTTTGAGAATAGTCTTTAAGGTCTTATTGACTGCCTCGACTTGACCATTCGCTTGTGGGTAGAAGGAATATGAGTGATGTTGCTTAAACCCTAGCATAGTAGCCAATTTGGTCATCATGCTATTCTGGAAATGAATGCCATGGTTAGTGACAATCTACTTTGGAATTCCAAAGCGAGTGATAATTTGGTTGAACACATAAAAAGCTATAGTTTCTCTATAAGCTTTGAAGGTAGTCATTGCCTCTGTCCACTTGGTGAAGTAATCAACAACAACAATGATATATTTTTGCCCCCAGCCGAAACTAGGTTGCACGTCATGTAATCCACCCCCCACTTAGTGAAGGGGCCCAGTGTAATGACATGAAACAAAGGAGCAGGATGTGACCACATTTCCTAGTGTATAGATGACATGGATGATAGTGCTTCATAGCCTCCACACAATCTTTAAAGATAGTGGGACATAAATAATTGACACATAAAATATTCTGGCCCATTGCTAACCCAAATAAATGATCCCCACATTCTCCACTATGGGAATCATTTAGGACACGCTCGACCTCCTCATGGGTGAGGCACCAATGAAAAACAGATTCTACCCCTCTACAGTACAAAGTATCACCAATGATAAGGTATTTTTTGCATGTATTCGTAGTTTATGTCATTCTTCCCTCGAGAAAGATGCAAGACACTTCAAAGTACAAAGATAGATAAGTATATCTCCATACCAAGGATTAGAGGTTGAAATCAGAAAAATGTACTCATCTGGGAATGAGTCTTCTTCAACTGCTACATTCTCTTTCGTTGGAAATTCTGCAGTAAGTTCTGCAAAAACTAAGGAATTTTTAGATTTGGCATACTGAAAGTCCAAGTCAAACTCTTGGATAATGACTATCCATTATTGAATTATCCCCCTATTATGTGTTAGGACAAAACATACTGAAAGGGATTAACATCTGCCACTACTGTAGTGGTCCTCAGTAGAATGTAGTGATGTAACCTTTGCACAGCATAAACAGCTGCTAAAGCCAATTTTTTGATGTGGGAGTATCAAAGTTCAGGACCAGCCAATGTGCGAATAAAGTAATAGACAACATGCTCTTGGAGCTTGTCATCTTCCTGGACTAAGACTACCCCAATGGTCGATTCCGATGCAACCATATATGATATAAAATCTTAAGAGTAATCTGGCATGTGTAACAAAGGAGCCAAAAGCAAATCTTTCTTCAATTCCTTGAAATCAAGTTGTGCGGTTTCATCCCATACAAATGGAGTGTCCTACTTCAATAGGCACATGAAACCCTTAGTGATCTTGGCATAATTAACGATAAAACGTCGAAGGAAATTAGACTTTCCTTGTAGGATTTGAAGTTTCCTAATAGAACGAGGAGGAGGAACATTTACAATGGCCTCTAATTTCAAAGGATCCACCTGAATACCTTTGTTTGAAATTATGAACCTGATTAGTCATCCTAAATCAACGTAGAAAACACACTTGTGGGGATTCAAGTGTAGTTTGTAAAATCGACATTGTTTGAAAATCAAGTGAAGATGATCTGGATGATCAATCCTCTTGTGAGAATGAGAAGGAAAATCATCTAGGTATGACTTGACAATGTTCTTAATGTCATGGAAGGAAAAATTCATTTCCCACTAAAAGGTAGCCCCTACATTTTTCAATCCAAAAGGCATATTTTTGTATGCGAAGGTACCCCAAAAATCCATTTTATGTTGGTCTTTCAGCATAATTTGGATTTGATTGTACTCGAAAAAACCATTCATAAACGAAAAACATCATTCCCCACATAAGCATCAATGATTTGATATAGAAAAGGTGTGGGGTAATTCTCCTTGGGACATTCCTTGTTCAAGTCACAAAATTTTGTACATATGTGTATCATCCCTTGCTTCTTATCAATAGGAACAAGATTGGATACTCATTCTGTCAAAGCAATCGGGTAGATAAAACCAACTTTCAACAAATTTTCCACTTCAGCCTTAACAGCTGCTACCTTACACAGGTTAACAGGTCTAATATTTTGTCGAACCGGTTTAGCACCAGGATAGGTTCGGATTTCATGTTCAACAATCGATGGATCTATTCCTGGAATCTCCTCATATGACTAGGAAAACACGTCGCAAAAACTCCTTAAATAAGGAAGTATAGATAGAAATCTCCTCCAGAGAGTAGTTTGTATTGATATGTACGTTTTCAATGATGTCGGTATTTGTAGAGATGTTGATAGACATGGTAACAGAAATATTTTCCATATTTTCCTTGGAAAAAATCCCCTCCCTTGGAAAGGGATTAATGGTAGATCAACATCGTCTGCCAGTCTCACATGGAACTCCTGGTTTTCTATTCTACTCGGCTCTGGAATAAAGTAGGATATATGGTGAATATATTCATAGATATTATTTTGTGCACTCATGGCTTCCAAAATGGATTCATCCAAAGGAAAAACCATGTCTAAGTAGTCATCGAAATATAAAGAGTTCTCTGCGCAAGCAAGCAGGTAAGATTCTTTCGACTCCTCTGAGACTATAGGAGGAGTCGAAATCAAATTGACAGTGGTGTTAACTATAGCTTGGTAAGCCACTTCCACTGCAGATAAGGGCACCCGAGGTTCATGATGGGTAGGAAGGATCCAAGGATCAGTTTTATTGACAATCGTCATGATAGACTTACCCACACTCGTAGAACCTAGTTAATTTATCGTGGCTGGGACATCAAATGTGCCCATTAATGATGAATACATTCCAACCCCCAAGATCTCCGTAGCCAATTTGACATGATCAACCAATGGTACCATGGACTCATTCATTTCCAAATGGCTCCTTCAAGCGAAATTGAGTTGGTCAATAGTAACCAACTTTCCTTCATGTGGAAAAACCACTACTCGAAGAACAACTGAAGCAATCGTGTACACAGCGTAAGTTCAGCTTCTTCCCATAAGCAAGTTATAGTCCAATGGAGCGTCAATCACCTCCACTTCAATAGACAATACTTTCCCTTCCAAATTAATCTCAAAAGCTGTTAGGATACCATGTGGGTGGAAATACCTCCCGTTGAAAGCAGTAGCCAAGGTGTTCGACGGAACTAGTTCTGGGGAACCTAAAGCCTTCCAACAAGAAAGAGACATAACACATGTAGAGGAACTCTCATGAAAAACTGTACACCCAATGGTATTTACACCATGAATGACATGTACTAACAAGGCCACATGATACGGTAGGCGCATATTAACATCTGATAGATTAAACTTTGCCATCAAACTGGAAGAATCCATGCTGCGTAAAGCTACTAAAATGGCATCTCACTGAGTAGGAAAACTCTAAATCACTTCCAATGTGGACATCGCACAAGGGTTTTGGGCCAAATATTCCACCACAGAGTCTTTAGAAGCAGCCCTAGAGTTTGGTTTGTGAAATTCCTTTTAAAACACACCTTTTGGTATTTTGGGCATTGGGTCAGGAGGTTTCTCGATTGTGAGAGGGTTAGAGGTTTCACCAATAGACTTACCCTTCTCAAGAGCCTCTGTCTCATAATTTCTATTTCTCATCTGGAGAAAGGTACTAGATCATACCATGTTGATATAATTTTGGTCAAGAGGGGCACCATAAGTTCCCCCAGCTACATTAGAAATAGAAGCTTCATTCTGTCCTTGGGGAAAAGGATCCTTTAGGACAATCAATTGTTGGTTCTTAAGCAAATTATGAGCTTGGTCAATGAGAGGGAATTGATGAGTTAACTTATCTCCCTAGAAAAACTTACAGGGGAATTTCACCTTCTTCTTATCCTTTTTCCCCCATTAGCATTGTTCGTGGGTTTAGGCTTGTTTTGATTTCCCTCACTTGTCTTCCCTTTCTTCTTTTTCCCACTGGGATGTTGATTTCCCTTTTGGGAGGATTGTGCAAAAAAAATTTCATTTTGGGGTGAGGGGGCAGCCTTTGCTACCTCCGTTGTATACTGCTTGATGAAAAAATCATGGATTTGCTTGACCAATGACTCTATAGTGGGAGAATTCACTGAACCAATCATGCCATCACCATGGGGTCCTGGCTTGGTTTTCTTGACACTATGGGTAGACTGCATATATCAAATCCATCTGCTGGGCCTTGATGATGGATTCTTATTTAGTGGTCACCCTCGAGGTGGATACATACTTAGATATATAAGGAAATAAAGATTTAAGGAACCAGTCTAACAAGAACTCGGGTTGGGGGGGGGGATGGTGGCTTTTATAATCCTCTTCCATCCTCACCACTCTTGGATATGATTCGATATGTGCATGGATTTGTCTTTCCAAAAGGTAGACAATAGGTCTATGCCGGCATCATACGAGACATGAAGCAGGAAGTGGTTCAAAAACACATTTTCCAAGTCCCACAAACTATCAAACACAGCAGAGGGAAATTCAATATACCACTTTTCTGCAACACCAGTCAAATTTATTTGGAACAGCCTCAATCGAACGGTGTCATCAGTCAATGAGTTGGAAGAACACAATAAATGAAAAGCGGTGATATGGGCACCTAGATATTCACTAGTTTTTCCCTCAAACTTGGGAATTTCCGAGGGTAACTTGGTTGGAATAGGTGGCCATGTAGCACTATGTTTCACCGGTTCATTCATTAACTTAGAAAAATATGGCAAGTTTAAAGTTTCCAGGAATGGAATTTTAGGCCTAACCGAAGCCTAAAAAGCATTAGTTTGGGAGGTAGAAGGACCTTCCCCTTGGTTCCCAAAAGTAAAGGTGGGGTTTCCCCTAGCTGCTGGTTGTGAAGTAGTTGAACCACTTTGAAATGGATTCCATCCATAAGCCAGTGGATTCTGTGTGTGTGGTGTAGTATAAGTGGTTTGAGCCACCCCAGATAAAATTGGGGATTGAATGACCGTAGCAGGTATACCTCCACTAAAAAGCAAGAAATGAGAGCTCGAGAATGGGGCCGAAACCGAAGTTTGGAAACCTTGGCCATAAGCATTTGTGTTTCTGAATTGCATGCCTACATATGCAGGTGTTGGGCCTACATAGGGATTGGATGGGGGAATGTGCCCCCCATTCCATAGGAAACCCTGGACAAAAATAGAGGATCCTCTGGGACTACTCTGAGCAGTCTGCATGAAAGAGGGTGATGCAAAAGGTGCACTTGGAATCCCAGTGACAACCGCACTAGAAGGAACTACTACATTCAAGGAAGTCAATGGTTGGACCACTCAACTGCTTGGTGATAAAGGTGCAGTAGGTGCATTTGGTCTTGGAGTACCAATCAGGGGAGGTGGCACTCCTCCAGCCAACATGGATGAAGTGGGGGTAGAAATACCCTCTCTAGATTTAGCCATAACTCTGCTCACATGAACACCAATCACAGGTGAAGTAAAAGGTAGAATTTGGACAATTACATGATCATTTAAGTCAGTAAGAGGGGGGTTAAATTTCCTTGCAAAATCATCATCTTACAAGTATTCAATCTCTAATGCAGTTATATCAACCTTATTAGCCCTAAGTTTCGGTTCACTTGGAACTTAGCTTACTCCTATTGGTTCAAAAGAGGTGTCAGTATCTAATCTTTTCCTTTGAGGGGGTAGTGGATGATCCATTGTAGTAGCTGGAGGAAGGTTTTCCAACCTTCTTGACCTTTTGATAGGTTTGTCCTCCACAACTAAAAAATAGACTCTTCACACACCTAAAGGCCGGCTAAAAACAAACAAACCACACAACACTCACTAAAAATCTCTTAAAGACAAACAGACAAATGGGTATAATATATTCTTTCTAGAAGAAAGCTGATAGATGGTTACTTGGCATCGCTATAGATGTTCTTAGGAATAAGCAGAGGAATCACCCAACCACCCTCCCACACCTTCTACCGGGGTTACCTTCCAATCCCATCCAAGGTAGAGCAGAAATAGCCTTCCGGTATACCTGTGTATGATCCCTAAATGTCAAAGAGACTAAAGGCTACCACAACTATACTATGAGTCTGGGGGGATAGTCGCAAGCCTGATTCGTACGCATGCCAGGCTAGCAAATCTTGAAACCTTGTTAACATTGACACCGCATGGGGCCCAAGAGGTGGTATTGACAGAAGTCCCCAGATGCATAAAAATCTTGATATACGCTTGAATAAGGAATCAGAGGATTATCTCCTCAGTGCAAGTCCTCACTCAGCCTCATGCTTAACTCCCATGTATGAGGAGATTCCCAAATGCACTCAATATAGAGGAGGATTTACCTAGTGATTGGCCAACTACCTCTAAAATTAAGTACTTGTGGAGAGTTAAACTCCCTATTCCACAAGTCTAGCCTAAGCTAGTTGGTGTAAGAGCCTAAAAAAGAAAAACTTACTAATAATTTTTAATTATATCGTTCTTTTTAATAGGTGTAGCTAGGGTTTTCACCCTAGCTTGTGCTGATGAGCACCTACTAAGGAATCTGGAATCCTTAGTAGCAGTTCAATAATGTAAACAAAAATAAACTGAAACAAAGTCTAAGCTAAAGCAGTAAAAAGTAAATAACATGAAGTAAAAACACTAAAGAGATGCATAATGGTGATTTTTATTGATATTACCTCCGATGAGGAGGTTGGTGGAGTCCGTTGCGCTGGTCCGATGTCGGTGGCTTCGAGCTCCAAGCTGCTTCTTTTCCTTCTCCGGTGGTGGAAATGGGCCAAAAAGAGTTCTCAATGGTGAAAGTAGCTTGATGGTAAGCTAGGGTTTCGAGAATAATTTCGGCAGAGGCAGGATGCTTGTGATTGTGGATGTGAAATGAGGGGTCTCCACCACTTATTTATAGTTTTTTAGTGGTGGAATGCTAGCCCATGGTTTTGGAAACCATATGGTTTAGGGTAGCTTGTTTAGGGTTTTTTCCCCCTTTCCTCATTATTTTATATTTTTTCTTCCCTTTTGGGGATTCTTGCTATTTTTAGAGGAATTTTGGATATTTTTGGAGGAAAAAATGGGTTTTTTGGCCTTTTGGAGGCTTTTTAGATGGTTTTATGGCCTTTTGGAGGCGTTTTAGGCCTTTTGGAGGCTTTTTAGTGGGATTTTCAGGGAAATATGGTAGGCAAATGGACAAATGAGCCATGTAGTGGGGTAGATGAGGTAGTTAACCATTTTTGGGTGTTAACAATAGGATGTTCTTAATCAGAGGAAAATGGCGTGAAACTTATATGGTGTTATAGACTCAATAAAAGAAAGAAAAAATGATGTAATAACTAGAAATTCAAAGCAAGATGCAACTACCATGCCAACTTTTCTTTTCTTTTAAGTAAAATCTAATGAGTTTAAAAACTAATTATGAGAAACTACAAGAATTTTTTTTAAAGAATTTTTGAATTTTTCTTTGAAAAATAATGAAAAGAAATACTACATGGGACCTAATGTAAGATATTTTTGTCTTTTCTTTTCAAACAACTTCAAAAATTATTATGCAAAAAAATGCAAACTTGAGCAAATTTAACTAATCTAAGCATACAACAGTGAAATGAGGAAAAAAAATCCCAAAGTAACCCACTTCTACCAAAAGGAAGAAACTGGAACAAACCCTAACTTGGAGGAACTAACAAACTTAAAAGATTACTAGATCCACATAAACAAGAGTGACAGAGTTAGACTACAAGAAGAAGTACATAGTATAAAGTATCCAAAGGACCTGATCAGTGACCTAGAACACAAGAACTCTAACCTTCAAACCAAGCAGGAAGGACCACCTATACTCACCAATGAAAGAAAATCAAATACAAAAAGCTCAAGGACTTGAAAAAATCAAGTGAAAGATGTGACGTACATAACTCAGACTCACAAAGTCATGTCATAAACAAAAACTTCTCAAGCAATCAAAAGGACAAAGAAAACAGGGACAAGAAAACCCTCATGGACCAAAAGACTACTATAGGAAACACGCGACTGTCTACGTAGACAACCTGCGTACAACACACGACTGCCCAGGCATACAACCCGCATGTGTTGATAATTAAAAAAAAAAAAAGAGAATAGAAACAAGGCTCTGAACAAGAAAAACTATAAATCAAAGGCCAAAAATACTAAACACACCCAGAATAAAAAAGAAGCAAATGCTGGTAAGGGAACCTAAAGAACGAACCCACAATAGGCTGGACTCCCTAGTGGAGTCGCCAGTTCTGTTGCTTAGGACAATGCACCCTCATAACCTAGGGTCTCTGGGTTTACCAACTCACTAAGACAGTTGGATAAAATCAACTTATCTAAAAAGTGAAATAGGAATAGGAAGGAAGCTTAGCATACCCAGTTTATGATGATTGATCCAAGCTTGGTCTTCTCCTCTATTAGTCTCTTCCAAAGATTCCAAGGCTTCTCCAATTCATCTGCAAAAGACAAATTATTCTAGAAATATCTTGTATATATATGTTAATGATTAATGAAATACATGTTCATAATAAGATAATTAGAAAATTCATGATTTATCATATACAAGAAAGCAACAATGCAAAGATTGGAAGAAGAAATTTCTTTATTAATAAATAGAGAATGGTGAGATTACAACCCAACTTCTGAAACAAGGACTCCTTATACAGACCAAGGACATTGAGTTCTGCTGCTCCAATATGTCTAAAGGAATACCATCAGCATAACTTTTCTCTTCCAATAATGATTTATTAGACCCATCCCATGCCCTCTATTTATACATGGGAAAATACAGTGGGTTCGAAGGTTAGGATGGTTGAGACAGTTTAGATAGTTATTGATTAAGGCTCAACCAATCTCAACTAATCATGATTTATATATTTTATCATCATATTAAGGTACATATGACTATATATACAGGAAATGTGCATGTGACACACTCCTTGCTCAAAGGAAACTTGCGTGTTCAATGTACACGTGGGTTGCAATGAAAATAGTCATGTATGACACACAAGTTGCAATGAAAATAATCACAAATGACATGTGGGTTGCAATGCAAATAGTCACGTGTGTAACCCTAATATCCAAATAAAAATATATGAAGTTGGTCAGGATATTATGTATCATCATTCATACACATCTATGGTGTTTTGGCTACTTCAATCCTAATTTTCCTTTTATGTAATGACATATTAGATGTCAGTACTTAGACGGAGAAGTGCCATTTTTGTTGATAACAATGTTTCCATGGATTTACAATCCAACATATCAAATATTTTCAATATTTTTGCTGCATAATTTACTTGGGTCAGAAATATTCCTTTCGGGCTCTTCCACACTTCTGTCTTGAGAAAATAATGGATCAATCCAAGATCTTTCATCTCGAATTCTTCAGCTAGCTTCTTCTTGCAATCTTTAATATGTTTCTTATTTCATGTTAGAAATAGATTTGTTCGGGTACACAGGGTACTCCCAAAAGACCGAACACCTTGAGCAACCACTTCACACAAATAGATCACAGATCAACACACCGATTTTTTTCATGTGGTTAAAACCCTCGAGAGGGAAATAGTCCATGGACCTAGCCAAATAGATACTTAGAGCAATTTATTATGAAAAATAAATAAAGTTACATGAACTTCACATAATCGATCAACTAGCCAAGGACCCTCTATGCTCTTTAAATAGAGATCATAGACCAATCGGGTGTTAAGCCACGGATCAATGGTAGGTATGATCTAAGAGAAGTTGAACCATTGGATCACTATATGTCTAGAACATATCATGACCATTGGATTAGAATATTTACAAATACATACTAATGCATACTAAAGAAACACACTTTTACATAACTGATATATTACACAAGTTGATCTTAACTAACTCCTAAGTGTCTAAATATCCTAACATCCCCCCTTAAGAGCAACATGGGATATGATTGAATGATTTACAAAAGTGACACTATTAGGAGAAGGAAGGAGGCATTAGAGCCTATCCCCCCTTAAGGACACATTCCTGAACTCCTAACATAGACCGAAGTTTAGAAAACTTCACTTCTGTAAGAGACTTGGTGAAGATGTCTACAACTTGATCATATGTAGCGCATTAGAGAACTTCAATAACACTATCATGAAAAATATTTCTGATGAAGTGCATGTGTACCTAAATGTGTTTGCTATGCTGATGTAGAATGGGATCTTTGGTAATCTTGATGGCACTTTGATTGTCACACCAATGTGGAGTAGGCTGCTGCTGTTCGAATCCAAACTTTGAAAGGATTTGTCAAAGCCATAAAGCTTCCTGACTGGCATTAACTACGGCTCGATATTCTGCTTCTACTGAAGAAAGAGCAAGAGCTTGTTATTTCTTACAAGTCCAAGTGACAGGTCCAGATCCTAGACTAAAAACATAACCTGCAGTAGAATTTCGATCATTAGGATAGTTGGCCCAATCTGAATCAGTGAAACCAACCAACAAAGGTTTCCCCCCTATATTGTAATGAATCCCAAACTGAATTGTACCTCAAATATATCGAAGTATTTTTTTGCTTCTTTCCAGTGACTTTCATGAGGATTTTGCATATAACGGGCAAAACAACCAATGGAAAAGGAAAGGTGAGGACGGGAATGAGTCAAGTATAAAAGACTACCAACAAGCTGATGATACAAGGTGGCATCTACTTCAGGGGAAGTACACGTGGCATAAAGTTTGACTCCAGACTGGAAGGGAGAAGGGGCTGGTTTACAATCTTCCATGTCGAAGTAACGAAGAAGGTCACAGGCATACTTAGACTGGGAAATAAATATTCCTTCTTTGGTTTGCAAGACTTGGAGACCAAGAAAATAATGCAAATGTCCTAATTCTGACATTTCAAAATTTTTCTTAAGACCGTATTTCACATAGGCTATAAGTTTAGGGTCACTACCAGTAAGGATAAGATCATCGACATAAAGAACAAGTATGATGAGATGGTTTCCTACTTTCTCGGTATAGACATTGGGGTTAGAATGGCATCTAGAAAAACCAATGTCAAGGAGAAAGCTATCCATTTTGGCATACCAAGCTCTAGGAGCTTGCTTAAGACCATATAAGGATTTCTTAACAAGACAAACAAGGATAGAGTTATTCTGAACATATCTAGGAGGTTGTTCCATGTAAATTTCCTCATGTAAATCACCATGTAAGAAGGCATACTTGACATCCATTTGATGGAATTCCTAGTTATGTAAGGCTGCAAGGGATAGAACAAGGTGGATGGAGTTCATTTTTTCTACAGGGGAAAAGGTTTCATTGTAGTCAATCCCTTCAACTTGGGAAAAACCTTTGGAAACTAAACTTGCCTTAAGTCTTTCAACACTTCCATCTGATGTATACTTAATTCTATAGACCCATTTACATCTGACAAGTTTTCTTCCTTTTGGAAGAGGAACAAGATCCCAAGTATCGTTCACCATTAAGGAACGATATTCTTCATCCATAGCTGCATCCCAATCTGGATTTCCTGAAGCTTTTGCAAAAGTTTCTGGATCATGATTCTTGGAAACTTGAACCAAAAGAGAAGAGGCTCGCTGAAACTGAGAACGTGTTCGACGTTGATCTCTAGGATCACCGGGAAGATCACCAGTTGCTTCACATGTTGAACGAATCGATCGAGGAAGGATTGGTGTTGGTACAATTGGAGAAACATGAGCAGGTGGAGGTGGATTTTCATCCTCACTATCATCATTATAAACTGGAGTTGGAAACCTGTCAAGGAATTTGGAAGAAGAAGAAGAATGCACAATCGCCGAATCAGGATCACAGGCCAAAGATGGCACACCCACCAAGTTAGGCTCATAGGCCAAGAGATTTTCATCAAATTTAACATCTCTTCTAATTATTATATCATTTGAATGGGGTTAAATAATTCTATAACCTTTTACATCTTCAGAATATCCAACAAATATGCACATTTCACTTTTAGGCTGTAATGCTTTCCATTTTTCATCCGGAATGTGAGCCCATGCTTCACAACCAAACACACGAAAGTGACTTACATCTGGTTTAATTTTACTCCATAGTTCTTTTGGTGTTATACCTTGTAAAAATTTAGTGGGTGTGCGATTAACTATGTAATTTACACAACTTATGGCCTCAGCCCAATATTGAAGACTTAGTCCCTTAGATTGGATCATACAATTAGCCATTTCTTTTAAAGTGTGGTTCTTCCGTTCAGCTACACCATTTTGTTGTGTTGTATATGGAACAATGTGCTATAGGTGGATTCCTTGTTTAGTGTAGAAAGTAGTGAACTTGTTGTTAACATATTCTCCTCCATTTTCAGATGTTAACTTAATAATTTGATGACCAGATTGTTTTTCAACAAGGGTCTTGTAGGCCAAGAACATGTTAAATACTTTGCTCTTAAGTTTTAGGAACTAAACCCAAGTGCATCTAGAGTAGTCATCAATGAAAGTTAAGAAATATTTGAAACCAGAAAAGGATGAAGATGGAAGAGGACCACACAAGTCACTATGCACAAGCTCCAAAGGAACCGAGGCATGCCAAGAGGCACGTTTGTCAAAACTATCCCGATGATGTTTTCTGAGTACACAACCGAAACAAACACCATCCTTGAAAGATACCATTGGAAGACCAATTACCATATTGTCTTTACATAGTCATTGCAATGAGTGATAATTTAAGTGACCAAATCGCTCATGCTAAAGTTTTCTCAAGTTATCACTATGAGCAACAAAAACTGAAGGAAAAGGTGACGAACGAAAGTTGTTAAATTTGTACAACCTGGTAATATCATCAATAGTTCTAGTAGCTAGGACATTTTGAGGATTTTTAAAATCCTTGATTACAACTTGGTGAGGTGTAAACGTCACAATTTTACCTTCACTTGAATGAGTAATTTGATAGACTGATAACAAATTGCAGGAAATTTTTGGAACACATAGTACATCATTAAAATGACCATTTTCTACTGGAACTGTTCCAGATCCTACAACACTTAGAGATCTATCATCACCAACAAATATTTTTTTGGTGTTATATTCATGCATAGTAGAAAATATGGCTTGATCCTTAGCCATATGATAAGATGCTCCAGAATCAATAAGCCATTCATTTGAAGTAGAAGAAGAAGATGCAGTATAAGAGTAACCAGAAGCACAAAGTGCATGTCCATGAGAGTTATATTCTGAAGATGAATCTATGCGGATGTGGTGCTTCTTCATTGCTGCTTCCAAGGATGCCATCTTCTTGAAACACTTAGATTCACCATGATTATCTTTCTGACAAAAATTGCAATGATACTCAGTATTATTTCCTTTTTGGTTGGATCCTTTGTCATTTTTTAAAGAAGGAGCTGACTGAGAGGGTTTGGGACCCTTATTGTTTGGCTTAATATTGCAAAAATTCTCTTTCTTGGGAGGCTTGTACTTTTCTTTCTATTGGAACAATAAGGCTTTCCCAGATGTATCTGCATTATTAATTATTCCAATATGAATGAGCTTATCTTGCTCTCTAATTAAAGAATCACAAAAGGATTCAAGACTAGGCTCTTGATAGCTAGCTGCAGTCAACGATTCTTTCATGGAGTAGAATGTATATACAAAAACAGAATATGTAGGTCCAAGTTTGGAAAGAATATGATAAATACATTGTTTGTCTTCTTTCTTAATCTTGCATTCTGCACATAAGAGTCTAAGAGTTTTATACTTAGATAAATAGTCTTGAATGCATGAAAAATCATTTGGATTCAAGGAAAGCAACTCATTCTCAAGTTGATGACCCCGAATTTCATTGTGTTTACGAAACATAGATTCCAACTTTTTCCAAGCTTTATGAGGTTCATCAATTCTAGATATGTGGAATCGCAAATCAGTAGATATTGACATCCCAATCAATCCACGAGCTTCATCACATCTATTTGCCCATTTAATTTTCTTATCATCATCAGTGGATTCTATTTCTTTCCCTATGGTTATCTTGAAAATTCCCCTACTTCGTAGAACATCCTCCATATGAGATTTCCATGAGAAATAGTTAGAACTTGTAAGTATAATATCACAAGGGGCGTCCATACTATAAAATAATGGCTGAAAAAATAGAAAATAACTATCTAGTTGCAAAGAGTTTGAAAACATATGCGGTTTTAAAAAAAATGGCATTGAAAACAGATTCTGGATGATGAAGCTATGCTTGATCAAAGAAAATGTTGAAGATGTCTCCAATAGTGATGTGGCAGATATTAACTTGACCAATTAAAAACAAAGAAGCCCCCTCTTCCCAAGATCAACCTTTGACAATCACTTTACAATAAAGTTGCTTTGAAATGAATCACTTTTTAGAATAAGTGAGGTTCACTTTTACAATAATGTTACTTTTAATAGTGCGGCAATAAATTAAATGACTTAAGTGACTCAATTTTTATTTTATTTTATTTATGTGAGATGCACTTTTACAATAAAGTAATTTGAAAATAGAAATTGCATGCACTAAAAAGTAGCTTAATAAGACTTGAACTCAAGACCTATTAAAGAATAAAGCAACTTTGGACCAAGTGAGCTAAGTTTAAAAGGTATATAAAATAATGGAAAGAGGAAGGGTTTTTTTTTTTTTTTAAACTCTTCTCACTCGTTCTCCATGCTTGCCTTTTTTCCTACAAAAAAAAAAACCGAAAAACAAAAACAAAAAAACTTTTTCCACACAATGGGGTTAGATCTTGGTTAGCTTACCCAGAAAGTCTACATTTTCAAGTTTTCTCACTGTTTCTAATTTGTCGTGATCACACAAGGTGCACGACAAAGAGCATACGTAGCCGAGAAGACAAGAAAAAAAATTTCCCTTACTATTTCTGATTCACCGCGATCACGCAAGGTGCACGGGAAAGAGCATACGTAGTCAGGCAAGGAAATAGTCCAAGACTAAAACAAAAAATATCTAAACTGATAAGATATGAGATATTAAAAAAAAAATCCGTCACTGTAACATTATACCTTCAGATTTGTTGAAATGGGTGTTTCTAGAATAAACAGAAACGGTTTTTGGTGAAACGAAAACTATTTTCCAATGGAAACGGTGCTCCAGACGCAATGGAACAACTCCCATAGTCCAAACATGCACATAAAATATAGAACCAGAAACCCTTTCAAATTTTCAGCAACACCGGTTCTAGATCTATATCAAAACCGAAAGCGACTCTTCATAAAATCTCTGATACCATGTTTGGGTACACAAGGTACTCCCAAAAGACCGAAAACCTTGAGCAACCACTTCACACAAATAGATCATAGATCAGCACACCGATGTTTATCACGTGGTTAAAACCCTTGAGAGGGTAACAGTTCATGGCCCTAGCCAAATAACTACTTGGAGCAATTTATTATGCAAAATAAAGAAAGTTGCATGAACTTCTCATAATCGATCAACTAGCCAAGGACCGTCTATGCTATTTAAATAGATATCATAGACCAATCATGCGTTAAGCCATGGATCAATGGTAGGTATGATCTAAGAGAAGTTGAACCGTCAGATCACTCTATGTCTAGAACATATCGTGACAGTCGGATTATAATATTTACAAATGCATACTAAAGAAACACACTTTTACCTAACGAATATATTACACAAGTTGATCTTAACTAACTCCTAAGTGTCTAAATATCCTAACAAGATTATCCACATACAATAATAGTATGACAGGTTCATCATCCATAACCTTCATGTAAAGGTTAGGTTTGGATTTACTCATGGTAAAACCCAAGCTTGTCAAGAAGCTATGAATTCTTCCATACTAAGCTCTAGGAGCTTTCTTCAGTCCATATAGATCTTTTTTCAACTTACATACATGAGTCACTATGTCTTCAAGTTCAAATCCTTGTGGTTGTTCGATGTATACCTATTCCTCAATCACAATATTCAGGAAGGTTGTCTTTACATCCATCTGGTGTAGATCCCACTTCATCATGGAAGTAAGTGACATGATGGATATGATGGAAGTGTACCTTGCTATTGGAGAAAAATTCTCTTCATAATCAATCCCCTCTTTATGAGAGAATCCTCTAGCCACAAAAATTGCCTTGTACCTTTCAATACTTCTATCAGCTGCATGTTTTATCTTGTAGATCCATTTCGAAGATAACACACTCTTGTTTTCTGGTTTGGGTACTATGTCCCAAACATCATTCTTCATTATTGACTAGTATTATTCTGTCATTGCTTCCACCCACTCTTTCTTTTGTGCATATTCATTGTAGCTGGTGGGTTCTTGATCTACAAGTTCACACATCAAGGCTACATAACTAGATAATGGATTTGATATCTTGCATGTTATTGTGGAGTCGTCTAGAGATCCATATTTTTCTGCTTCCTGTATGATTTCTCTTACCCAAGAAGGTTTTCTCTTTCGAGAGATATCCATAGTAGGGGGTTCCTAAGGTTCTAACATGTCATGATTTTATGATGCTACTGTTTCAAGAGAGGGTTCAGCTTCTACCTTTTTGTTAGGTACATCCTCTTTATGTAATTATTCAAGTTGATACCTTGTGGATTTCTTAAGAGTAGTTTCTTCATCAAAGTTCACATCCCTACTAATCTCTATATGATAGAATTCTGAAATGTATATCCTGAAGGATTTGGAGACTTCACAGTATCCAACAAATATTCCCTTCTTACCAGAAGGATCCAACTTGGTTCCCTTCTCTTTTAGAATATGCAAATATACTAGAAAACCAAATGTCTTGAGATGGATCACTTCAAGTTTCTTTCATGTATACATTTTTTCAGGAGTCTTGAATCCAAGAGCACTATGAGATAATCTATTATGCACATATACAATTGTTATTGCTGCTTCAGCCCACAGGTGTATGGGGAGGTCTTGGTCATGAATCATTTTTTTCACTACTTCCATAATGGTTCTATTCTTTCTTTCCACAACACCATTATGTTGGGGATTGTAGGGAGTGGTTAGTTCCCTTTTGATTCCATATTCTTTGCAGAACACTGTTATAGTGGATTTCACCACTCTAGGTGAATCACACATTGTATGGCCTTCCCCTGTCCCGCTGCAGACTCTTTAGACCCCATGGACCATATTTTATCCTTTGATGTTACCTTGATCATCCCTAAAAATATATATATATATAAAAGATGATATACGCGGATTTTTCCCCGATAACCGCATACATACGTGGGTTTGACCCATTAAACTGCGTACATTGGGATGTGTGCATAGTCCAAATCCTTTTGGAGTTTTCCTTGACATGGATCCAACTCATTTGACTCCTGGCCTTCCATATTCCTTGAGATCGCTCGGATTCGACCCTTCATTATCCCTTGTGAAGCTATATAAGGAACCCCTTAGTACATTGAAGGCATATAGAGAGATTGAGAGCAACGAAACTATAGTCCATTATTGCCAGAATTATACTTGAGTCTGCATCCCTTTGTCCCTTTGGAGCACTTTTGTGTTCTTCCCAAGCTTGCCTTTTGCTAGTGAGCTTGCTATCGAGAGATGGAGGATTGAAGTGGTGGAGGCCCAAGTGGGGGATTCAGTTTCTCCGGTTTGTAGACGTGCCATTATAGGTTGTATCTATCTTGTAATCTCTGATTTATATTAATAAGAACTGTCTTTCCTTGTCCAATGATGTGTATTTGATTGAATATTGTATCCATTGGAATATGTCAAATTCTTTTACATTATTGATTATATATGCTAGAATAGATCTAACACCATGATACATAGTATGCTTGTATTGTTTACTTGTTGTTGAGGAAGTATTATATCAATTCAAGCTGAAGATTGGAAAGCTCAATGGGGATCTACTTCAACCATCCAGAATAAGGTACGAGGTCTGATCCTTTAGTGTTAGACATTTTATTTCTATTGCATATTGGGAAAGATTGATTTCTGGAGTCATAGCTGTCTGTTGTGGTACCCCAAGCTAGAGGAATTTCTCTCCGTAACAGAATTGGCGACTCCACTGGGGATGTCCCTTGTTTTTATTTTGGGGTTTGCGGGCACAATGGGCTTGGTATTATTGACTTGCTCTCTGTTTCTCCCTGTTTCTGTGTTGCATGTTATGGTATGTTCATCCATTGACACTCCCCTTTATTGGTTTGACCCTTGGCCTACTTTTTACCACTGCCTTCTCTGTATACACAGGTTTTTGGCCAAAATTCATGTATACACACATATTTTTGGCCAAAAGTCGCGTCTACATGCAGGTTTTTGGCCAAAATTCACGTATACACTCAGGTTTTTGGCCAAAAGTCGCGTACACCCTCCCTTTTGGTGAGTTTGATGTTGTGGGAAGTTGCTGGGTGGGTTGTGAGTGTGTTTGGGTCTCCCTTAGGTCTGAGGTTGTTTGTTGGATGCTTCTTTTCTGACCAGAGACCGCTCTTTCATTGATTTTTCTTTGAAAGTAGTTTTAGTCATTTATCCTTTTTGTTTTGCCATTAGTGCATTATTCTTTTTGTCTTGGTGTCTTACTGGGCTTTTCTTTTATACTTCCTGCAGAGACTGGGAGTTTTAGATGACTTTTATTGCATTTTTCATTCTTTTATATTGAAAAATACAAAGTAGTTGCATCTTAGATATGGATTTGAGGAGGTACTTGCATTGGATTGCTTGGATGAGAGTTGTTTTTAGGCTTTCATATAGGAAGGATTGCATTGACATTCGGAAAGGAATATATATTTATGCATCTCATGTAGTGGCATACCCTATTTTTCATTTGACAAAGATTGCACTTAGCATTGTTTGTTATGGTGTGCATATTTACTTCACTGCTGAGTCATAACTTCACTAGTTGCATAGCCATTTCCCTTTGAGTAATTACAACCAATTAAAATCAATGCTAAATTAAAATGAATTACACTCTTTTCTTTTCTAGGGTGCAGCAACAAGCTTAGGTTTTAGGATCTTGGAATAGTTCATTGTAAGTCAATTCTCCAAGATCACTAAACAACAACATCTAGGTGTCTGTCAAGGGAGTGTCTGAAATCCTTGATATAACCATCGTTCTCAGGATCCTCCTCTCAAACGGGAGTTAAGCACGAGGTAGTGTGAGCGGTTATTGATTAGGATGACCCCTAGTCATAACTGAGTAGCACCAGAGATATTTCTAGGATTGTATTCGTATCTGGGGGCTCTTTTGAGAGTTTCAGGATTTGCTACCCTGCCCATACGGTCAATCCCGCCTGCGACTGTCCTCCTGATCTTTGATTATATTGAGGTGACCTTAGTGACCTTATCTAGGATATCGAGGGGGTACTTGTAGAGGTTATTCTGTAGGTGTCCCGGCCAGGTTGGGGTCGGACAGCACAGTCGCTTTACGCGTTGAAGATGAGGGCCACTATAATTGGTTACATACCTCCTCTTGTAGTGTATGGGAGTTTCGAGCCTCTCCTAGGCGAGACATACCTACTGCATTCGGGAGCTCACATATCCTCCCCTTGGTTTGCTTGTATTTTGGCTGTAGATTTTCTTAGGAGTGTGCTCTTTGTGCGCTAGTTGGCCTTTGGGATCGTTGTTACTTGAGTATATTTATGCTCTCTTGAGTTTGGGTCCTTTTATTTTCAGCATGCCTAGTATCCTATCACCTGTCTTGGTCCTAGTACAGACTCTGGTGTCAGACTTGGGGGCATCGCAGCCCCTTACCGTGCCCATATATTTGGGAATGGTCATCTTCCATCCTCTACTCCATTTGTGGAGGATTTTTTCCCTTCACTCGGTCTTTACACCAGTGGTCACCCTCACTAGGGTGGTAGTGTATGTGTGAACGTTGGGTCTACACCTTACTTTCCTTTTTATGTCCCATCGTTCATTGTATTTTTTCCTTTGGGTGCTATTGTCATGATCATTCCTCCCTATATCCTATAGTGTGGATTCTTTATTGACTATTTTGGGTTGTTTTGGACTAATATGGTTGTCATGTAGGGTCCACTTTTTGTACACTCTCTTCGAGGTTTCGACCCATTCGTGCCTATCATAGGTATTATGTCTGAACTGGAATATAGGTTAGGATTTCACATCCGCTTGCACTTATGCATTTCCTTATGACCATTCCATCTTAACCTTAGGTACGAACCCATTCCATGGTATCATGGAACCTTCACGCTACTGTTAGAAGTGGTACTATGTGAATGGTGGAGCTTTCCTTTACATGGGTGCCCTAGTGAGCTCCCTTTTGCATTTGGTACCCATGCTGTGAGTCCTCTCTTAGGTATGGGAGTCCCTTTTAGTCCCGCCATGACATTTCACAAGAGCCTCATACTCTTCTTGATCTTATGCTGGCCTGTGTCTCTCCGGACTCCCCTTATGTCAAGTTGTGAATGCATTATCATGAGCTTTGCCTACCTTATTGAGCTTTATGCCAGCTCCCCTGACATTGCGTTTCAGCCATATATCCCGAGCTTGTCTCATGTCTAGCCATGCAGAGCCATTTTTTATATCCTTCACAGCTTGATTCCCTTTTTACTGGGAGGGGATTTTCCCCCGAGTGTCGATATCCTACACATGTATCCTTGCATTAAGCATAGGTATGTTCCACTGCTTTGAACTAGTTTGTTTGTCCTAATGACACTCGTCTCCTCCTAGTTTGTAACTATAAAGCAAGTTTATTCTTTTTTCAAGATTTTCAAATAACTGAAAAAGTCCAAAAATAAAAAATAAAAAAACCAAAAAGCTAAACAAGGAAAGATGTTATCTTTTGGCAGCTGTCGAGTCGTGTCGCCTTCGAACATAGCACTATATATCACATCCATTGGTTGGGTTATAGTTTGACTTAGGATTTGTACTCGTTTATCTGAGTTTATCTCCATCAACTGGTTAAGCTTCCAGTCCCTATGGAGCCTCTGTTGATGCCTCCTGTGTCACAGAGATGTCCCAGTTTGTATATCGAGTCTATGCTGCCTTCATTCAGTCACCATACACCGTTATACTCTTATTCGAAGGAATTTGAAACTTGTGTCAGCCATTCCTCAGTTATCTTGACTTTGCATGTCGGCCATTCCCGGTACAGTTACTGGTTCGTGCACTTTATAATCGAGTCCTTCCACATTAGACAGCTTTGGTGAGTACCTCATGTTGGATGATGGGGGATGCCTTAATGCCCTCCTTCCAGTGGATTTCATCCCATCAAATTCAGATCATTTATTCTGGCATTGGAGTCTAGAGTACTTTTGAGTGCCTTGAGACTTGCAGTCATCAGTGCCAGGTTCTCTCACCATCGACAGTTTCTTGGGAATACATCAATGTCCCCTGATCGATGGATTCTCTCAAGTGTTCGACCTCAACACATCTATTCACACTTGTTAGTTTGCACTCTAGTACCTTGATTCCCATTATCATTATTAGTGGGTAATCTCGCATATGTTAATGGTATACATCAATGACTGGTAATTAGACGATGGACTACTATGTTCGACCTCGACACCTCTATTCACATAGTAGGACATGTACTCGTAGCGGTTTTTGTAGAAGACCTTCCAGACTGGTGGCATCTCTTATATGCTACCTCCTTGATCGTGCCAGTGTTCATGAGACTTCAGCTCTCGTGACTTGATTCCAGTGTATGTCAGACATTTCCAGCCACTATGGAGATCTTGATCTATTGTATATCTTCATCATGGAGATTCTGATTTGTGTATATTGTACGTGGCGATGACCACATATGTGATATCATGTATTATGCCTATTCATGGCCATTGTACTCTTATGTATTCGGGACTGCTATATGTACTTGCAGTTATATGCAGAGTTGTATCATTGTACTATGCTGATTGGGTGGCTGGTCTTCCATTTGGGATCCTTCATCACTCCACTTCTGGGATGGACTTATAATGTATTTCGGCCATCGTATGACCCCTCTGACCTCACACATTAGGGGGCATCTATTATAGCAGATTTCACCACTCTAGGTGAATCACAATTTGTATGGCCTTCCCTTGTCCCGCTGCAGACTCTTTAGACCCCATGGACCATATTTTATCCTTTGATGTTACCTTGATCATCCCTAAAAAACTATATAAAAGATGATATACGTGGCTTTTTCCTTGATAACCACGTACATATGCGGGTTTGACCCATATAACCGCGTACATTGAGATGTGTGCATAGTCCAAATCCTTTTGGAGTTTTCCTTGACATGGATCTGACTCATTTGACTCCTGGCCTTCCATATGCCTTGAGATCGCTCAGATTTGACCCTTCATTATCCCTTGTGAAGCTATATAAGGAACCCCTTGGTACATTGAAGGCATATAGAGAGATTGAGAGCAACGAAACTATAGTCCATTGTTGCCAGAATTATACTTGAGTCTACATCCCTTTGTCCCTTTGGAGCACTTTTGTGTTCTTCCCAAGCTTTCCTTTTGCTAGTGAGTTTGCTATCGAGAGATGGAGGATTGAAGTGGTGGAGGCCCAAGTGGGGGATTCAGTTTCTCTGGTTCGTAGACGTGCCATCAGAGGTTGTATCTATCTTGTAATCTCTGATTTATATTAATAAGAACTGTCTTTCCTTGTCCAATGATGTGTATTTGATTGAATATTGTATCCATTGTAATATTTCAAATGATTTTACATTATTGATTATATATGCTAGAATAGATCTAACACCATGATACATAGTATGCTTGTATTGTTTACTTGTTGTTGAGGAAGTATTATATCAATTAAAGCTGAAGATTGGAAAGCTCAACGGGAATCTACTTCAACCGTCTGGAATAAGGTACGAGGTCTGATCCTTTAGTGTTAGACATTTTATTTCTATTGCATATTGGGAAAGATTGATTTCTGGAGTCATAGCTGTCTATTGTGGTACCCCAAGCCATAGGAATTTCTCTTCGTAACAAACACTTCAAATTATTTTGAAGTATATTCCCCACCGTTATATGATCTCAGTGTCTTGATTCTTGTTTCTGAATGGTTCTCTATCAAGGCTTTGAATGAATTGAATTTCTTGAACACTTCACTCTTGGTTTTCAAGAAGCATATCCATGTCTTTCTTGAATAGTCATCAATAAATGTGACATAGTATTCATATCCACTTATGGATGTGGAGGGAATAGGACCACATACACCAGAATGAATTAATTCCAATGTACCTTTAGTCTTTATTTAACTTTTTGGAAATGTATTCTTGATGTTCTTTCATCTTGCACATCCTTTGCAAGTTCCTTCATGATCAATCTTTAGATCTGGTAAACCTGTTACCACTTTGCTCACGTAGGGTAATTCTTTGTATTTGATGTGAGCAAGCCTTGTATTCCATATTTCACATGAGATAGTGGTCTCATAGACAAGGGTTGTCTCTGGATGTCCCTTGAGTTTGTACAATCCTCCTCCTTCTTCACCAATGGCCACAACATCTTCAATTGTCTTTCCTTTGGACCACATGAGTACTTTTCCATCTATAAAAGAAACTCTATATCCTTTCTTATCTAGTGTTGAGATGGAAAGTAATTTATTTTGCAAACATGGTACATATAGTACTTCATTCATCTTCATGGAGGTTCCAGAGTCAAGCTTGTATCTTGGTTCACCAATTCCTT